>JAJOOS010023886.1:0-27695 GCA_029582725.1 Solanum chiquidenum
CCACAATTACTGAATAAAATCACTTTTAAATAGCATTTACACTATCAATTAACAATACCCAGCAGCTAAATCAACCCATAATCACATAATCACACCCCAAGAATTGGGGTTTTAGCTAGACATCATAAAGAGATAAAAATCGTTACCAAATTATGTTTCCATCAACTAGGTAAGATTAATTTTGTCTTTACAAAGGTCTAAGATGAAGAATCTTCAACACTCACTTTCAATTTCTCAAAAAATGGAAATCTTCAAAGCTAAGGAAAAATATTGTCTCCAAACTCAGAGTTCTAACTCAAAAGAATGTTCAGAGTGAAATTCTCTCAATGCTAGATACTAAACTAAGAATTTAAAAATGTATTTATAGTTGTCAAAAATGTGTTGCGAAGGTCCATTCGACGCAATAAGTCAGGATCGCCGATGCACTCGGTGATCCGCCCTTTGGTTAGTTTCATCGCCTTTTAGCTTTGGCCTTCTTCAAGTTCTGTAACTTTGGGCGATATGGCACTGCATCGCAGAATCGTTCGGCGACTCGCCGACTGCTCCTTTGTATCACCGACTTGATTTTCTCCTTCATGGCTTGGCTCACTGGAACATTAGGCGAGACCATGGCCGTTCGACGACTCGTCAATGGTTTAGGCGATCCTCAGGCCTTCTTTTCTTCGTTCTTTCACCTGCCTTGTTCCTTTTTGCTCATTAGTGTCCATGCTTTGTTCCTCAATCCAAATACCTCAAAATCAAGTATTTACATCAGTTATTGGCACAAAGTATGCATTTGAGGACACTTAATCTAATAAAATAATCCCTAATGAGTCCAAAATGTGGACTCATCAACACCCCCAACTTAAGCTTTTGCTTGTCCTCAAGTAAAACTCAGGTTCAGCAGTTCAAAAAAGATGTCTCAAACAGTGTTACACAAGACTCAATCATGAATGCACACTAAAAGACTCAACTTACTAATGCAAGGATCAATTGTGCACTCAAAGATTCAAGTTGTGACTCACCATTATCAAAGAATCTCAAACTCAAAATACTTGCTTCGAATGCAAGTTCAAGTTCAACAAAGGTACTCAAATGCCCTCACACAAAGAATGATTTCATATTCACACACAATGGTTTACAATTTAAAGCTCCGGAATCAAATGCAACACTCACACTCACAAAGATGAACACAATGCATGATTTCACCCATATGTTTGCCCTTATTTTCCAGTCAACAATTGTTTCAGCTCACTCAAGATAATAAAAAAAAAAGGTCTTTTCAAGGCTTGTAATGGGGTTGAGTGCAAAGGTATGGTCATTTAGGCTCAATGGTTGTAATCCTCATGAGATGTCGTGTGAACAACACTTTCTTTCCTTTTCTTCATCATTCTCATTTGTGCTCACAAGTCACCCCATTATTCATCTTCCATGGACTGTTGGTCACCCTATTTCTTTTCGCACTTTCACAACTTTATTCCACAACTTTTTCGTTCTTTTTCTTTTTCATTCTTTTCTTCTTTTTTCTTTCTTTTTTTTATATGGAGGGGTTCCATTTTTCTCAAACCATGGGTCAAAGGGCACTTTCTTGCACTTCTTGATTTAGCTTCTCTTTTCACCACACCCCCAACTTAGGCTTCTGGCCTAAGTTGGCTATTCACACAAATCACGAATCATGAGGATTATGGGTAATGGATCAAGAAAGGTCACAATTTCATCAAGTTTCTTCCAAGAAAAGGTTAAGGCTCAAAGGGTGTTCAAGTAGAGTTCACACACTCACAGGGTAGGCCACAAAAAGAGATATAATGTCAATTGTTTCACACTCTTCAAAGTTGCCTAAGATCATTTCAAGAGATTGCATCACTTAGTCAACCGGACCAACGGGGCAAATTCTAGGTGTCATCACACATGGTTCACGGTAAGCTCATCACATAAGGCATTGACACCAATGTCAAACAAGACTCCACACTTTTGCTAGTGTGCAATGTTCATCACAAGAGACTCAATTTGATACTTGGCAAATTACAACGAAATGCAAAAGGTTCACATATTGTCTATGCAATTTCATTTGGCCTCATCGTAGACGCACATTCATTTTTGTTTGATTATGAGCACCATTCAAGTCATCGGTATTTATCAAGACTGCTACTCAGATTTGCAAAAGAACAGCCACATTCAAATACAAACAAGAGGTGGCACGATTTTTTCTTTTGGAAGGGTCCAAAAATCATTTACAATTAAAAACAATGAGCCACAAACTCAATCATCCACACAAACAGTAGAAAACACAATTTATAGCTCAAAATCCAAATATGTACACAAAACCAGTCACACAAGGTGGGCCACACCCCACCATAAATAAAAATATTTGTCCTCAAATACAAGCAAAATAATATCCAAAAGTCAAAAAGTAAGACAGAGAGGGAGGTAAAGAGGGGTCCTATCTAAACAGGTGCTCCATCTGTCTGGGCATCAGTGCCCGGTGTAGTGCTCTATATTTGGGAATCAGTACCTGGAGTCACTTCCGAAGGACCGGGTCCACTGGACCCCCCATGGTGGTGTCTCTCAAAGAGGTTGGCATGCAGTCTCGAAAATGGCATCCTCCAGGTCAGCCAGATCATCATAAACCTCAGCATCATGCACCTATATCTGCTCCTCATCGGTCTCTGCCTCTGAGTCATCAGTTGTTGTGACATCCCTATGTACATCTCCGGTGGTAGTCGGAGGAATCTCAGAAGTAGTAGGGGCATCCACATCATCTGCAGCCTCCAGTAATGAAGTGAAGTCAGTAGACTTTAGATAGTCTACGTCCTTTCTCAAAATTGCTGCTTCAACTTTTAAAGTCGTTATCTCGAATGTCTCCCTCTGCCTGCTCTCATAAGCCTCAACTCTCGTGGTGAGAGTGTCAATAGAAGTCTAGAGGGGGATCAAGGCAGCAAGAATGGCACTCTCGATCATCCACGGGATTGATCTCTCAAGTCTAGTCGCCCTCCATCAGTTGAATGAGCCAGGTGTCCCATCTTCAGGATCATAGCCTAAGTAATCCTTGAGGGCTAGGTAGAGGTAGAGGCAGAGGCACTTGAGGCCTGTGAAGAAGAAAAAGGAGTAGATGTACCTGAAGGCCCGAAGGTCGGAGTAGGAAATGATGCCTCTACAGGTATCAAATCAATGTCTACCTCCGGGGATGTATCCACAAGAGTTGCTCTCCTCCTATCAGCCTCCTATCACGTGTGCTCGGCCTCAATGCACCGAATGTCAGTGGAGGAAGATGGGGTAACCTCAATATCTCTCGTGTCATCCCGGGGCACTCCCACCCACCGACGCAACTCCATGATCAGGACCAGGAATGGCAAGGAGGTCTGCCTCTGCTTGGCCCTCATGGCCATCTCTTACTCAATAATGATCCCAATATCGATGCTCTTCATAGAAATAATCGACCCAAGGCAGGATGCCTTAGGATGTCGGAGAACAGACTCATTCTGGGAAGGCATAATAGAGCTGCTGATGAATCCAAACCAATAACGTGCAGCTATACTCAAGTCCCTCTTCTCAATCGAGACTCTTGCCTCTATCCACCTTGGGGTGGTGTCTGAGATGAGGGGATCCAGCCAGCCCTTGAGCTCATCCAATGATGCTATAATTATGGCCAGATTGGGGTAGTCAAAATCTAACCATCTGTCGAGTACATTATTAATGTACTCCCTGTTGCACCAGCTTCCTTACCCCGGACTATTACCGACTTAACTAGTCTGAACTCGCTAGCCTTCTTCTTACTCTTGAGGACCAGGTCACCATACGTTGTATACAACTATCGGACTCATGAAGGAACATAGGGGCCTCGGGGCCTGGTGAACTACTCAAACCGGTGGAAGTGGAAGGTGTCCCTCATATCGAAGTATTTTCCCTCCAGGCCCTCTGTAGATAATAACTTCTCCTCGAGGATGTTACGCAATCCGTCACCCTTCAACCTGTTGAGAAGCCTAGGAGAAGGGATGATTGGTGGCACTGGAGCCACAGGAGGTGCTGGAGCTGGCACTGAGTCTTCTGGTGTGGGAACTAGAGAGACTCTAGCTGAGTTAGTGTGAGATCTAACCCGGAGCTCAGCCTGCTGGGACTATAAAGGCTGGTCTTCCTCGGGCTCAGATAAAGCAGCCTGGGAGTCAGTTGTCGCTCTCTCAGATGTGGGCCTCTCGCCCTTGCCCTTATCTCCTACTGGGAGCTCTTGTCTTCCTCTTTTGGGAGGATTTGATCCCTCTTCGTAGATTATGATACCCCGTGCTCTTTTTCGGGGTGGCATGTCGATGTTAGTCCTTACCATGTCTAAAAAAACATCAAGAAAAAGTGAGAAACACTTCAAGCAAAGTCACAGAAAAGCAGTTGCAGACAGACACGCCAAATCGGTGGGCGAGTCGCCGAATCTCTTTGGTGATCTAGATCGGACTCGCCGAATGGATTGGCCCAAAAATCTCAGAAAAACTTGTCATGTCGGCGATAGGAAGGTCTTTCGGTGAATCGCCGACAACATTCGGTGAGAAAAGATTAGCCCACCAAAAGTTACAATGCATAAAAGGTTCTAGGGTGCAGACAAAGGGCAATCAAGAAGACTTTCAGCGAGTCGTTGAGTGCTTTTGACGACCTCAGGATTCTCGCTGAAAGTCACAGAACCAAACTACTCATTTAGCAAGAAATTAAAGGTGAGATGGGGAACTTTGGCGAACCGCTGAGTAGTTCGGCGAGCTCGACCCAGCTCGCCAAATAACCAAACATGCCTACTTTCAATTCAACCCCACAACCCCCGAAAACAAAATCAAAGCATGCACCCATTAAATTAAAGCAAGACCCATTACACTCATTACCCCAGGATACACAGAATTCTCCCAGTTTTGCCAAATTTGGTCATTTGATGACTTTTGCCCTTAAGAATGACGTCACTCGCTCTATCATTAGGCAAATTATGTCATTTGGCACAAACACTGGTTACTTAGACTTCACCTGACTAGACTTAATAACATGCAAGCACAATCCCACAAGATTTAACCAATTTTAATGCACAAAAATACGGGAATTCATCGTTATAAACACTACGGGCAAGATTTTCACATTAACACAGGCACAAGCAAAAACAATTAAGATCAGAGAGGCTCAACACACATCACCAAGATAAAATCATTGCAAATGAGCACAAAATTGCTAAAAATAATTTAGGGTTCGGAAAACAAACCTTAGATGTTGAATAATCAAGATTGAAATGCTAGGCGGCAAAGTAATCCACTCTGAACATAATTCCAACGACTAAAACACTCTAAAATGCAGGAAATATAGAAAATGAAAGTGCGGGTATGAGTTTGGGAAGTTCAAAAGTGAGGGAAAGTGAAAGAGTTAAAAGTTTAAACCTTTGGCCTTTAAAAACCGTCCAGTTCTCACCCATTCGGTGACATTAGTTTTGATCGCTGACCCACTCGGTGATTCGCCGAGTGAGCACTTACCTCGCTGAGTTTTACAAGACCTCCAGTTAATGTAGGGGTCCAAACGGCGGACTAGATCACGACCGCCGACCTGGTCGGTGATTTGCCAAGTTACTCCTGGGCTCGCCGAGTTTTACAGACTCTAATTTGAAAATGTCTTGAGTCAAACGGCGGATCAAGTCGGGAACACCGACTTCTTCAGTAATTCACCGAATGTACTTTTGGCTCTCCGACATGTACTTTTCAAATGGTTTCCACACTTTGACCTGCACAATCAACACACCATTATTTCTAAAGCAAAAATAAAGCATTAAAACCTTGGGTAGCCTCCCAAGAAGCACCTTAGTTAACGTCGTGGAACGACGCAAGTCCCCACTTAAGTTCCAGTAGTGGGGTTTTCCTTATATTCATAAGGCAGCCCCTCTTCTGGTTCTGGGTAGAGATGAGACAGCACTTGGTCCATTTGGGACCCTAGTAGTTGAATGAGCATGGAATGAGAGGTTGTCATCTGGTTCACTATCAAGACATTCTCCGTTATCTTCTTCAATACTCTGTCGTGCTCTTCGATTTTGTGTAGGATGATTAAGAAGACCTCTTCAATTCGTCCACCCTCTTGCTTCTTCATCTTTCTATGCTCGTGAGGGTGAATGTACATGTCCTTCTTTTTTGGACACTACCTCCAATTCCATGACTTTCTTGGCCAATACATCCAATTTAGTTAACAATTTGGCTAATTCTTGGTCTTTTTCTTCCTCCTTGTTGGTTTTGGCCATGTGATCAAGGAGGTGGGTTGCTTTTGCATAAGGTTGCTGGATGAGACTATCTGGAGAAAGTTGGTCAGCCACTATTCTATTTTCGGGGACAAGACCTCGGTAGAAACATTCCAGAAGCGTCTTCTCTGGAATTCCATAAGTTGGGCATTGTTGCAATAGGGTCTTAAACCTCTGCCACAACTCATAAATGGCTTCACCCTCTAATAGCTTGAAATTTAGAATGTTATCCCTAAAATTCATCACTCTCAAAGGGGAATGATTCATTGGACCATTGTTGCTCCAAGATGTGCTCCAATTCTCTGCTCAAAACAGTAACTCACAAACCAAAAATAAAAATTAAGAACAAAAAATCAACTTAACTAAAGATTCTCAAGTAACACCACTCCCAGGCAACGGCACCATTTTGATTAATAATGTTTCAACGACACTTAATCCAGTTCTAAGAGTCAACGATCGTTAGTCAGTATATAACCCAACCAATTGGGTTTGGATTGTTCCCACAGGAAGTGGTACGTATTTGAGAATCAAGAGCCAAGTACGAATATGTTTAAGTCAATCATAGGTAAAAACATTTAAGAGTAAAAGCATATTTCAAATTAAGGGTGACACAAGTGTCAAATAACAGGGTTTTTTTATTGCAACTACCAGCTACAAAGCACCAAATAACACGAATAAACAAGTAAGGAGACGGGTTCTTGGGGTATGATCGGATTATGGGGTAAGGTAGACAAATGGGTAATCTCAATTGATAGTAAACAACTATAAATCAATGGCTAAGCTAGACTTTAGTGGAGATAAACTTTCTCTCGAACAATTTATCTCGAATCAAATTGGTTTCTCTCGAACACCAATAAGCAGCTCTTAAGAGCAGCCTTCGCTTTAGTCTATTCACTCTCTCGAGTTGAATGTGTGGAAAAGGGTTTAGGATTCACTCTCCCAAGCTGAATCCACGACAACAAAATACCCACATACCATTAAATCAGTAATCTTTGTTTTAAAACTCTCTCGAGCAAGCCAAAAACATGAAGGTAGAGTTGCATTTGCAACTACAACCCTTTAGATTAAGCCACAATTACTGAATAAAATCACTTTTAAATAGCATTTACACTATCAATTAACAATACCCAGCAGCTAAATCAACCCATAATCACATAATCACACCCCCAAGAATTGGGGTTTTAGCTAGACATCATAATGAGATAGAAATCATTACCAAATTGTGTTTCTATCAACTAGGTAAGATTAATTTTGTCTTTACAAAGGTCTAAGAGGAAGAATCTTCAACACCCACTTTCAATTTCTCAAAAAATGGAAATCTTCAAATCTTCAAAGCTAAGGAAAAATATTGTCTCCAAACTCAGAGTTCTAACTCAAAAGAATGTTCAGAATGAAATTCTCTCAACGATAGATACTAAACTAAGAATTTAAAAATATATTTGTAGTTGTCAAAAATGTGTTGTGAAGGTCCATTCAGCACAATAAGTTGGGATCGCCAATCCACTCGGCGATCCGCCCTTTCGTCAGTTTCATCGCCTTTTTGCTTTGGCCTTCAGCATCTTCAAGTTCTATAACTTTGGGCTATATGGCACTGCATCGCGAAATCATTCTGCCACTCGCCGACTGCTCTTTTCTATCGCCGACTTGATTTTCTCCTTCAGGGCTTGGCACACTAGAACATTAGGCGAGACCATGGCTGTTCGGTGACTCGCCCAATGGTTTAGGAGATCCTCATGCCTTCTTTTCTTCGTTCTTTCAGCTGCCTTGTTCCTTTTTGCTCATTAGTATCCATGCTTTGTTCCTCAATCCAAATATCTGAAAAACAAGTATTTACATCAGTTATTGGCACAAAATATGCATTTGAGGACACTAAATCTATTAAAATAAATCCCTAAATGAGTCCAAAACGTGGACTCATCACCTTACTCATGAGGTTTCCTAATAATTCTAGCTAGCAATACACAAAAAAGCAGTCCCAAAACTCCTCGACATGTAAAGGAAAAATCATGAACTCACAGCTTCCAATAATCATTATGTGAGTTCTTACTAAAATAAGTCTAGAAATTCTTATTTAATTTTTACAACATGGAGAGATGAAAAGGAGGATAGCCTTACCTTTGAGAATTCAATTTGTTAACTTATATCCTTCAACATTTTAAGATTTCTTTCAATATCAAACCTTGAGAAGTAAAGAAAACATTTAGGAATTTCAAAGAGAACTTGGGGCAACCTTGGGTATAATGTCACGATTCAAAAATGGATGTGATGACACTCATCTTATTTAACCAAGATAAGTTAGCCTAAAATTCAAATATAACGATAAAATTCGGAGGTAAAACAAGAAGGAAAAATTAGCACCGAAATAATAAAACAGCTAACGGATTCAACTAAATTCAACCTTCAAAACCTTGTTGTCAGGTGCACAAGCCGCTAATGTATTATAATAGATTTGAAAGAAAAATACAAGTCTTCCATGACATTATCTCTAAATTAGAACAAAATCATAAACATGAGCAAGAAGTCTACTGAGATGGTAAACAACTACCTCATAAATCTCCATAGGAAGCCTCAGACAAGAAGAGAAGAGGGAGTATCACGAGATCTGGGCTCATAACCTACACAAATATAGAAGCAAAGGGTGAGTACTAAACAACACAATACTCAGCAAACAAACTCCTAATCACAAAGTGTCAGGTCCTGAGCCTACACCCTGGACGCGACTGGCACTCGAGAATTATTGCTAGACCCAAGAGAACCCTTGGCCTAGTTCAACTCTCAGCGAACGACTTACTCAACAATAAATAAAACTCAAAAGAAGAACTTTTCTCAAATGTATTTAAAGGAAATAACTCATAATGTGATAAAACCTTCACTAGCCAAAAGAAGGCAACTCAAGTCTAAATCATTAATAACTGAAAATGAAGCAGACTTCTCAAACCTCTGTCTATGAAGCCTCTAATAACTATGATGGAAGTCGGGACAAGACCCACTACATTCTGACAAAAATAAAATATATAAATGAAATCCTTCGGAAGCAAGGAGGCTCACCAAAGCTAACTTGAATTGTTGTGGTATCAACAAAACGTCTATTTATGACCCTGATTAACTATATTTGCATCATGAAAGATGCAGGCTAAATGGCGTCAGTATATGAAATGTACGAGCATGTAAGGAGGACACTAAATATAACCTACAATATTGAACTGATAAAAAATAAACCATACTCACCTCAACTCAACTCGACTCAAGGATATTCAAGATACTCAAGAACTCAGAAGTACTTGACTCAGTTCAATATAAAAACAACAATAAGATGCATTATAAAGAAAGCTTTTATAACATAAATTAGTAACTCAATGTATTTAATAATACAATAAAATTCTTTTACTCTTATTTGGGAGATTCTCTAAACGACAACCATCACTATGAGTTATGTGATGGTACATCGTCTCGCCCATGCTGTCAGAACTGTCCTATACCTTGCCAGAGTATAAAGCATCCTCAACTAAGTGGATCCACTAAGTTATGCTTAAAAATCATTAAGGGATCACCGAAAAATTATGACCCTTTCTACCCACGTTGGCTACATGGTTTATGAGGACTTTGAGTTGCTTGAACTCGTCCCAATATCGGTGCTCAATATTACTCCCAATAATATAACTCAGCTCATATGTTTAAACACATTTCCTCATCCTCAAACTTTGAGATTATTACTTAAAAGGTTCTCTTAAAAGAGATTATACTCAAAATTCCTCATGAACTCATTTGAAAATCGATGATTCCTCTCATTTTAAATGTAAAAACATTTACTCTTGGGAATACTTAGATCCCATATATTCATTTAAAAAAATGAAACTCAACTCTCCTTATACACATACTCAAGTACTCAAGTCTTAAAACATGTTTTAAAAGTTGCAAAAGACTTCTCAAATGACTCCAAAAGAACTTCTTCAAACTCTACGCTTAACTCGATCTTGAATTTGAATTATGAATTCAAGAGTTCTTATTCATGAAATGAACAATCTCGTGATGATTAATTTGATTTAGAATAGTAAAATTAGAAAGGGAGTGAAGGAACACTTTAAAAGAACTCAGGCGGGACGAACGACGGAAGCAAGATGGGGCAGGAGACCCTGGCGCACTGAGTGGCATGGAGAGCCAGCCCCTAAACTACAGAGTCTCCGTTCTCACGGTGTGCCAGTCCCTGCCCAAAATTTCTAACGAATTTTATTTTCTCGACTTTGGCCCTAATTCACCTAAAATCGAATGGTTTCTTCCAAACCCTCTTAGATTCGTTTACCCAACTTAATTATACGAAAATCTACTCAAAAACCAACAAGAAACAAATCTCATTAACAAGATCCTTACCTCAAGAACTCAACCAAAAATTGTAATTCAAAAACGAAGAACAACACCTCAAGAATTTCATCAAGAACCTCAATATACTCAATCCCATGGATGAATTTGGAAGTGAAACTCATGATTGGCGTGTGGGTGAACGAACCCAACACTATGAAAACTTACATACCTCGTTAGGATCGAATCCATGGCGAAAACCCCTCGAAGATTGCCAGAAATCCCTTAGCGCTTGAATCTTTTCCTTTCTTTCTCTTCTCCTGAACTCCTCTGTAAAACCCTAAGCGTATTTATGATTGTGAAAACTGATTCCAATTAGTCTAGACCCCTAATTGGGTAATCAAAATGAGTTAGGCTGATAGGGTAAGGAGAAGACCAAAATACCCCTCGTTAATTCAGGTAAATTTCCTTAACTAGATAGGCTGAACTCAAATGGGCATATCTCCCACGCCCGAACTCGTATTATGGTAAACTCGATGGCGTTGGAAAGATGATTCAAAAATCTTTCATTTGATATCTTATGGGCCACCTAAATCATCTTGTGCTAAATGTTATGGTCGTTTGAAGTTGACCCAAAACTCAAAATTGGAGACTAACTTGTCCAAATCTCAATCTAGCTATTTCCAAATTAGCACTTTCTAAATTTAGCTCTTTCGAAGGTGGGATGCTACACAAAGTCCAGTAATATAGAATACGAGTACTCCTAACACTCTAACTGAACCTCCACAACTACAACCTGTATAAAATCAGCCCAACACAACAATTCACAATTTACATAACACATAGCTCAATAACAGCACTCCAACAATACACAATAATAAGTTCATCAATGACAAGTTCCACTGAAAGGCACTCCCAAGTTCACAAATAATAAAGATATGCAATGCAATACCAAGTATAGTAATGCATATATGATCTAGTGATACACGCTCGTTGTCTCTCAGTTCAGGACCCATGGAAGACTTATCAATCCATGCATCCATCGCAGCGTATGACACGACCCTCAAATCAATATATCCATCACAACGTGCGACACATCCCTCGAAATGATACATCCTCGGTAATTGCTTATTCTTCCTCAATTCACATACACTTGTCACAATCACGTTTTAGAATTAATGCAAATAGTCATGTTCACACAAATAATGAGGAGATGACCATTTTCATATCCATGCACAATTTAAAACAACACAATCGTGATACAACATCAACAATGAATCAATAAACATTTCAAATCAATTTCATCACATCATAGGTCAATAAATAATCAAGTTGTCTTTTATTACTCCTTTTTCATCATTAGTGTCATGACCCAAGGTAGACCCTAGGTGTAACATGGCGTATAGGACCCTGAGAGGCCCTACACAAGCCACTTAGCATATAAACAAGATAATAGAAATTCAAGGGAATTTAAATGACAACTTTAGAATATAAGAGTTTTATAAAATGAAGTGGAAGACTACATAGTCTCAATAGTCATCTATTACATCAAGAGTGACCGGGACGTAATTGTAGCGTCACGTACAATAGCTGAAAAGTAAACACTGAAAGTGATAAAAGGTTTGATCCTCGAAACATGAGTACTCACCACTACTAAGTATGATCAAGGTGACTCTTAACCACGGGGATGCAAATCTGGAGCGTCGGACCTTACATTTGTATAAGAATATAGGAAAGAGTATGTGTTAGTACAAAAATGTACCAAGTATTATAGCAATGCATAAAGTCATAAAATCATGCTATAAAGGACATTTTCATGCTCATGCAAAAACCAAGTTAAAACCATAAGATAAGAGGTTAGAAATAATCGTAATCATGGTCAATGCAAGTAAAACTCATCTTTTAACACTTGTGAGATACTTCTTGAAATAACCTTAGTTCATCATTATTGTGGAAAGTAGCCTTAACCGATATTTAAGACCATGTGAGCTATAACATGGAATCCAGCGTCTGCCCCACACTGAAAAGAGGTGTCCTTATTTCCCATGGCAAGTACCTTAACTTCTAGCTTATGTGGATCAACTAGCTAATGTTTATTCGAGACAATCATCGTCTATTTAAGACTATCTTCCTATGGTGGTACATAGGTATGGGATAAGGAGATTTCTACTAGAAACCCAGCCTCAAGCTACGGGAGAGCTTCCATCTCAATTCCTCTCGGTGCTAAGCATAATCCCACGAAAATAGTCATAATTATTTACTTGACTTATCTTTCATAGAAGGAACATCAACTAGCCAATCCAAGCTAGGTTTCCTTAGAATAGCTCCTAAATCTTTGATTCAAAGTTTAGTTGAGAAAACCTTTCAACAGTAAGAATCCTTATGTGAGAAAACCTTTCACAATCATGTTTTATGTGTATCTGAGAAATCCTTTCACAACACAACAATAATCATATCATCTATGATTTACTCTCAACGCAACTCAAATCATGTTCTTTCTCAATAATTTTTATGCTTTACTCTCAAAGTAAATCTAAAATCATTTTCATCAATTTCATAAGAACATGCCCATCTTCATAAACTCATCTTTCATAGTTCAAAACTCACATTATATCATCATAGCTTAGAAAGCATGAGTTATGCATGGGTTCAAGGGGAATCATCTTGAAAACATGGAATTATCTCAATTCATGCATAATAGTTCATAAAACAATCAAATAAATCAACATTGAAAGGAACTCATGACATAGAAGAAAACACTAACTTCAATTAGGGATTTCTAGCTTCAAAATTGAGAAATTTAGAAACTCTATGGAGAAAAGAGCTCCATAGATGAAGAATATCATACCTTAATGCTAAAAGCTTGACTTCAATGGAGGAATTGGAGAGTTGACTTGAAACCCTAGCCTTCTTCTTCAAGTTCCTAGAGAGAGAAATATTTGAGAGGATGACTTGATCTTCTTTTGAGAAATTGAGAGAATGAAGTGAATTGGGTGACTTTGGGGGTAAAACCATTTATATAGGGCTTTGGGTAAAGGGTAAAACGACATGGTATTGAATTAAAATAATATGGAAAAGACCCAAACGCCCCCGACTTAAAACCTGACGCAACCACTTCACGACCCATCAAGGATACCACGGGATGTTATGGCCATCATGGTCCTTGACCAGTGGCTAGGGAAAAAAGCCCCCTTCTGAGTGCCATCTGACAAACCCTTGCATGGAAAGTTAACCTCAACATGGCCGTTTAGGCTCTCGTGGGAGGGACACTGCCTGGGAAAGTCTCTGGGAACTTACCACAAGTCCTCTAACGGACCATAGTCCCATTCACAGTCCGTCTGGGCTCTGTGGAGGATTCTATGGTACAGTTTGGCTTGTGAGTTTTCCATTTTACCCCTTTCTAGACTTTTCAATTCGAGGTGTTATAATTAAGATCATTCAATATGAACAAGTCAACTCATCACCAAGTCTCATTATTCCCCAACACATACAACAAGAAAACACGATATTTTATACACCTAATGTAACATCCCAAAAATTTCTAAGTTAAGACTCGAATTATTCTTCATTTACTTGTAGGGTCATATCGGGTCATTCATAAATTATCCATATGTGTAAAGGTAATTCTTTAGTGTGGGAATGATTTGGATATGAATTAAGGTCACGA
Source organism: Solanum chiquidenum (assembly GCA_029582725.1). Taxonomy (NCBI): domain Eukaryota; kingdom Viridiplantae; phylum Streptophyta; class Magnoliopsida; order Solanales; family Solanaceae; genus Solanum; species Solanum chiquidenum. The sequence continues at coordinate 14,178 of JAJOOS010023886.1, forward strand.
GAATCCCTTAGCATAAAGTAGAGTTGAAAGTTTCCTTATCGATTAAGTTTTGATGTAAGATTCTACTTGGGTCAACTTCAAACGACCATATCTCTTAGAATATAAATAGCTATGTGGTTCATAATCTATCAAATTAAAGGTATTTAAATCTACTTTTCAATGCCATCAATTTGGTTTCAATCCAATTTCTAAGTAAAAAGTTATGACCATTTTAGTAACTGATACAGTGCAGTGACGAATTAGCCAACGGGAAAACATTAAAAAGGGTCTTTTTATCTTTTTACCTCCAATAAAATCCTAAACAAATTTCTTGACTAATATAAAGCTCAAGTTTTATCTCTTAATTCATCACTCTCTTCTCTCTCAAACCCTAAGGCAAAACCCTAAGAAAAATCAAAGTAGAAGACTTCATTCAAGATTCTTTCAATATTTTTAAAGATTCTTCTTCAATGTAAGTCCTTCTCCAAGAATTTAATTCTTTCCAACTCAAATTCCTCCATACAATTATGAATCACTGTTGACATCCAATTTTGGCTCCCCACAAATTATTTAACTAAAGTTATTTCTTATCCAGAGAATACCTTCAATAAAATATTTTATGAAGCCTTTTTTGATAAAGAAACTCTTATCACCATTCTGAAGGTAATTATATTACCAAGAGACTTAAAGGGTTTTATTATTGAAAAACTTATTGCTGATAGTATAGAAGAATATTTCTTTATACACGATTATTCAGAAGAAGTCAGAGATAATTTGACTGATAATTATTATTCTGAATTATTAAAGATTGTTATATATGCAGGATGGATCCACCATGGATTCCTGCTAAAGGCAGGGGAAGGGGGAGATCACCCTCTTCAAGATCCCAATCTCATTCCCAAGGACCGTCATACAGATCCATAGCTAGATCACAATCTTACCAGGTATCGTCATACAAATCCACATTTGGTCCCCCAGTTATACAAAATATGAAAAGAGTTTGATAAGCTCTAAGATTTCTGATAAGGATGAATCTTCATCCAATTCAAGGCACTATGTTAATCTGGAAGATATTCCAGAAGATAGTCCATTATACGGTCACATGCAGGCATATTTGGCTGCTCAAAAGCAAAAAAAATACTTTTGTTTCTATCACCAAAGATGATACTGATGATATCAAATCCTACAAAAAAATTACAGAAAAAAGAAATGATATTTCTTTTAGAAAACTCTGAGCTTCAGAGAAAGAATGAACCTAGAATATATTACAGAGGTACCTAATCAATGGTTTGTACTATCCGGGTGAGTCATATAAAATTCGGTCGTATTATGAAGAAATCTTGATAAGCTCAGGAAGTTCAGAACTTCAGCAATTCTCCGGTTCGGGTTATAACCCAAATGAGAATGTTTATAACTTCTCCAAAATTATTATTAAACAGATTATATTTGTTAAAGACTGGGGTATTTCCACGATGAAAGAGAGGCAGATAAGTCTCAATAATACTCGAATGAATTTCACGTATTGGTCATACCACGGTCCTACAGTTCAAATTCTACATGAACAATTCCTAAAGTTATACAAAATGGATAAGCTTAAAGATAAATCTCAATTATGAGACTTTTGCACCCAGCTCAATCTTCGATCTTGTTTCTAATAGCAGCAATAAAAGCGGATATTATAAGTCCTCTAGAACCAAAGGTTCTCATAAGAAAAGGAGATCTAGACGTAGGACTAAGGAAGAATGAGAAGCTAGAAAAATCTCCCGTAGATCTACTAGATTTACCAAAGATAGATCGAGAAGAGATCTTTATAAGGTTAAGTGTTACAAGTGTGGAAAACTTGGTCACATAGCACCTAATTGCAGGTTGAATAAGTTAAAAACTTTAGAATTGGATGAAGGAACCTATGATAAGATTTACGGCTTGTTATACTCCTCGGGTTCTGACGATGATTATTATTCTGAATCTAATTCTGGTTCGGATGTTGAATTACTTGATTTATCTGATAATGATAAAAATGTTGATAGTTCTTGCACCACTTGCAAAGGTAATATTTTCATTTGTGAAGATGATGAAATTTATAAACTTCAATCACAGTTTCAAGACTTTAATATGAATACAATCACTTCTGATATGTGATCGGACTTTTAAAAGAAGTTACTGATAATAAACTTTGTGAAAAAATCATCAATCTAGCTACTTCTAATGAAGCTAGTTCAAGTTCTTCAAAACCTTTTGAAAACAGGAAGAATGATTCAAATGATTTTGAATATTCGGCACCTTACTCTTTAAAAGAGGTTGATAATCGTCTTATAAAAGAATGATTTTCCTGAAAGAGAAATGAATGCTTTTCCTGAAAGAGATTCTTCTTTTGATGATTTAAAAAATGAAGTTGAGAATTTAAAAAGAGAGATTAAATCTCTTAAACAAAATCAGTTGATTTGTGATCACAGAATTACTCAGATTGAGATAAATAATTCTGATTCTTCTAAAGACATGTTTTCTAAAAATAAAGGTATTTCTGATAATCATATTGAGAAAGAACCTATTAATCTTGACCCTCAAAATGATATGTTTCTAGGAATGATGCAAATTATTACTGCTCATAAATGGTATGTTAAATGTACTATTTTGATTGATAATAGTTTCTCGATTACTAACATTGCAATGATTGATAGTGGTGCAGATGTTAGTTGTATTCAAGAAGACTTAGTACCTACCAAATATTTTCAAAAAACTACTCATATGGTTAAGTCTGCATCAGGACATGCTTTAGATATAAAGTATAAATTGCCTAATGAGAATATTTGCCAGAATAAAGTATGCATTCCTCATTTCTTCTTCCTAGTCAAGAATCAATTATATCCTCCAATTCTACTTGGAACCCCATTCAATAATGTTATTTATCCTTTTTCCTGCATTGACTCAAAAGGATTTTTGGCTACTTATAAAGGAAACGAAATAAATTATACTTTTGTTATATATCCAGTAATCAGAGATATTAATGCTTTAATTGATATGAAGTAAAATCATATGAATTTATTGCAGTTAGAGTTATTCAGTATGAATATATTTGATTCTCTGAAACCTGCTAAAATAAAGGAAAAATTGAATTGATTTCGAACAAATTACCGTTAATATTTGTGCAGATCACCCCAGTGCTTTTTGGAATAGAAAAAAGTACATTGTAACTCTTCCATATGAAGAAAGCTTTTCTGAGGATGATATCCCTACAAAATCTCGACCCTCCCAAATGAACGCTGAGTTAGTAGAATTTTTCAAGAATGAAAGTGATAATCTTTTACAAAAGGGTTTGATTAAACCTTCTAAATCCCATTGGTCTTGCACAACCTTTTATGTTAATAATGCTGCAGAAAGGGAACGAGGTATCCCTAGATTGGTTATAAATTACAAACCTTTAAACAAATATTTAATGTTGATTAGGTATCTTATTCCTAACAAAAGAGATTTATTGTCTAGATTATATGATGCCAATATATTTTTCTTTTTGGGATAACATCTAAGCTTATTAAACTCTGAAGAAACCTGATTTTTAAAATCAACTGTAGTCTCCATTTTATCTGCAAAATCATGCGATAAATCAATAGGCTTAAAACTTAAACCAAAAAGTTTTTTATCAAAAAGTTCTTCCAAATCATTTAATGATTTAAATTTAAAATCTTGAATTTCAGGAGGTCCTTGAACATGAGTGGGAACGACCTCAACTTTGCTTTCAGAAGTAGAAGCAAAATTTGTTTTAGCTATATCTGCCTTTATACCTTTTATCAAAATAGTTAATTCATCAAATTTTTTTATCAAGAGAGCCAATATGCTCACCCAAAACTTTAACATATAAACTCAAATAATTATTTTGAGGAATAAACTTATTAATTTCAGTAATACTGATAGAAGCAATATCTTCTTCAATGAATTTTTGAAATGCCGAGAAAGTAATACTTGTATTATTTGGCAAAACAAAAGATGACTGAGGGGGGTAAATGGCTTTTGTAACTTTACCACTACCATCTTTATAAGTTCTTTCAATTACATTAATATATAAAGGTAAATAAGTGGTTATAAACCATGGAAAAAAATACATAATTTGATTATGCAAAGCACAGGTTTCATAAAACTCTTGAGATATATTATTCATATCTCCTTTACTATAAGAATCAAAAACCAAGTTTTAAACCGGTTCCATTTTTCATTAAAAAAATCTTTTTGAATATGTTTTCTTGCCAGAGAACCTAGGCAAAAATCAAGTTGTTGTGGAATCATTAAGAATCATTTAAGTCAAACTCCATTTTGGAGACAAAAGGAATATCTCTATCAGAAATATCATCATTTACCTGAACTATATTAGTTCGAGGATTTTTACCTTTTCTACCAAAGAATTACTATCAGTTGCAATGGTATGTAAAGAAGCGGCACGATCACGCGTTGGACCATATATAGGTTCAATAGGGGAAATATGATGCATAGCAGGAAAAATTTTATGACTAGATAGAGAATGTCTATTATAATTGGAACTCACAGTAGGCATTAATCTATTATTAGAAATTGACTGCCTATGAGGAGCATAGCTATTATCAGAAAATTGAATACAAATCATACCATCTGGATTTTGCGATACATGAGAATAATCAGAATTAGTAACCGCATCAGTTATCTGATTAGGGGATACGACCGATTTCAGAGTCCAAGTAGTAGGGAAATCAATTTCTTCCCACTTAATAGGTCTCCTGGTGGTGACCTTGGACCTTGCAAAATTGGTTTCTACCAATATGATTTGATTAGATGTATCGTACAATTTACATCTAGGATTTAAAGTGGAAAATAATTTGAAATAAATCATGTAAGACAAACTTATGAGTTCTGAACCAGGCACATAATTATAACCATGTGTTTTAACATTTAATGTTAAGACATCAAGTATATTAACATCAGAAAGAGATAACATCAAATTAGGTTGAGTATTAAAATACACGGGATCATAGGCTACCATAGATTCAATCGAAACCATCAGGTACTGTCTAAAATTTAAATTTCTAGCATCTCTTAAAGCTGCTAAAAACATTTCAGGTAACCCTTTAAGGGTCAAAGTCTTAAAAGCAATTTGAACCATACCAATATGCAGGTAATTATACTGGTTTTTATAAAAATTAATGTCACGCTCGTTTAGCAAACGAATAGTCTATTCAGACGAAGTTAAAGCTAAAGACTGCTCAGTAGTTTTTATCAACTATTTAGAAGACAGTTTATCAAATTCAACTATAATCATAAATAATTTTCATCGGGACTTTAGGAATCGTCCATTTGTTTAACAAATCAAGGTTTTGAGGTATATATACCTCTTCAAGTCTAGTACTTTTAGTAATAATGATAATAATAATAATACCTAATTTACAGGATCGGAGACCTGGCGGTAATCCGCTCAGTCAGAGATCTAGCAATTCAGCATCCTTAAACTAGCGGTAGTCCGCCTGTATAAAAATTGAAATATTCAAGAATTTGTATATAGCTTCTCGGACTGCATGGTATATTTTACCTGAGTAAAGGGTCTGTCAGGAGTCTAATACATACTTCTTATTGATCCCATGTGTTTGGCAGTTCTAACCAGGTATAAGGCACCCTTTTTCAACTCCTTAAATGGGATGTGAACCACGGATGGCCAGACGGAGTCACTAAGCCAAAGCCAATAAGAGTAGTACTAGGTCCGACTGTACCGCGATCTCAGAACCAAGTTGAGAAACCATAACAAAATTCATTTATATTTTAATAAAGCTTAGATCCGTTCATGGTCTATATAGGAGAGAAGTTAGTTATTCAACATACACATGAGATCTTTAGCCGGACATAGTCCTGGCTAGGAGAGACGTTACTAGAATAAATACTTAAAAATAAAATACCTTAAAAGGATGGTTGTCACCAAATTCCAAGAACTCTGAAGAACTAATCGATATTATTTATTGATCGGAGATCGGAACAGCACTTGCAAAAAGATTTCTTTACAAAGATTTACAACCAAAAAGGAAGAGAGAGTTCTATATTTTTTCTGATACCCTCTTCTAAGAAAGACTAATGTTTATATAGACAAAATAAAAAACATGAGGAATCTATATACAGTAAAAGTGGTCCCACTATTTGGGTCCCTGAACAGTGTACCTACTGTTGATGAACAGTGTTTCTACTATTGAGTGAGCTCTGGCAACAGTGTATCTCCTGTTGAGTGGGCTCGTCTTCACGTGGTTATTTCCTTTATGTCTTGCTTTTGCCTTTATCTAACGCTTTCATTTGCTGCAGGAAATCTTCCGCATCTTGCAATTCGGTGGCCGACAACATATTATCTGACTCAGCTCGCTGAGACTCTTCCGCATCATTACTTATCTCACTCTGCATCGAAGTGTCTGATTTATCTATCTGGGTTATAGTTTGAAGTAAATTTTTCCTTACTTATTCGAGATAGTCGTTAATCATACAGTCTTTATCCCCATCTTGAAAGGAGATTCGTCTGGCATTACGCCTCACGGAGTTGTCATCAATAATTCCCTTTTGAGAAATTTTAGTATAACTAGTGATTCGATCACTAATGGTATCCAAAAGCTCCTGACCAATTAATTGTTTGGTTTTAGGATCTTGTTTCAATAACTTGTCCCAAAAATTGTTGAAGTAAGTTCGGTAAAGGCAAGGAATATTTTTCTTGGTGAATCCTACTTCAGGGATCTATTTGTGAATCCATAGTATAGAAAATTCAATAAAGAAATACATTTGATCAATTTTTTCTAACCAGCATATATGATCTGCAGATATAACATGTTCAAGTCTAGCGACACTTTTGTCCATTCTTTATATAACCTGAGGAATTGTTCAGGTAGAATTTGAACAGTAGGACTGTGGTATGACCACCATTTGATAAACCAATTTGGAATTGGCTCTGCAAATATCTTTGTGCACACTTTTATGAACCAAGTATGTTTACGTTTATCATTGTTATAATAAAGCACTTGATCAAATGCTCGAATATAATCCCAGTACATAAAATTCATTTTATTATTGTTGATGCTTATCTGCCTTTCTTTCATGGTAGACATACCCCAGTCTTCAATATATATCACCTGTTTAATAATGATTTTCGAGAAGTTATAAACTATCTCATGTGGGCTATAACTCGTACCGGAGAAGTGCTGAAATTCTACACTTCCTAAAGTTATCAAGATTTCTTCATAATACGATCGAGTCTTGTATGACTCTCTCGGATAATATAATCTGTTGATAAGGTACATTTGGAATATCTTTCAAGGCTCATCTTTCCTCTGAAGATCAGAATTTTCTAAAAGAAATATCATTTACTTTTTCTGCAATTTTCGTAGGATTTGATATCATCATAATCCTCTTTTGCAATGGAAGCAAAAGTATCCTTTTGCTTTTGAGCAGCTAAATATGCTTGCATGTGGCCGTATAACGGACCATCTTTGGGAATATCTTCCAAATTAACTATTTGTCCTGCGCTGGAGGAAGATTCTTCCTGGGAAGAACTCTTCTTGTTTATCAAGTTCTTTCCATACCCCTGTATAACTGGGGAGTTTGAGGTGGATCTGTATGACGATCCTTGAGATGATCTTCTTGGGGTCGATCTTCCCCTTCCTCTGCCTTTAGCTTGAATCCATGGCGGATCCATCCTGCAAATATAAAATTTGTTAATCATTCAGAGTAATATTCCTCATAATCCGTCAGATGATCGTCTGAGTAATATTCTAGAAGAATATGAGAGAAATCATCATTTAAAATATCGTTAATAATATTTTTAATGATAAGATCTTTCAGATCTATAGGTAATATAAGAGCCCTTAAAATAGTAAGGGTTTCATCATCCAAGAAAGTTTGGAAAAACATTTTATTGAATGTATTCATGGGATAAGCAATCCGGTAAAGAGTTATCAACTCCCTTTTTATATTGAGTTTCGAAGTCAAAAGGGGCCAATTGTGCTTGCCACCTTTCAAAGATTAATTTCGAAGCGTCATGCTTGAAATCCTTATCAAACATAAATTTGAATGATTGCGCATCCGTTTTTACGAAAAACTTCCGATTGAATAAATCGTCCTGAAATTTGAAGACGCATTTAACGATAGTCAACATTTCATGGGTAAGCATCGCATATTTCTTCTGAGTTACATTTCATTTTCCAGAATGAAACCTGATCATATATTCATTTTTATCATGGGGATTAATTTTCCTTAGAATCCCGCCATAACCGATATTAGACTCATTTGTCTAAATAATATTTTTCCAAGCAGGGTTGGCGAGGGTTGAGCACGGCAACGATTGCACTCGAAACTTGATATCCTTAACCAAGTTAGTATGACTATCAGTCCATTGAGACTTATAATTCTTCTTCAATCGGTCATATAATAGGGCTAAATCTCGAGAAAGATTTTTGTAAAATGGGAAAATGTAATTTAAACTTCCCAAAAATCTTTGTCGTTGAGTCATGTCGGTAATAACATCAGGAAATTTGGAGGCAAAGTCAATAGCTCTTTGAATAGGAGTGACGTTCCCTTGACAAATTTGATGCCCTAGAAAACGAACATCTGTTTGAAATAAACTCATTTTCGGTTTTGAAATAACCAAACCATTTTGTATCACAATTTTCTTTAAAATATCAAGATGCTTAATATGCATTTCAAAAGTTTTAGAAAATACTAAAATATCATCGATATAAACGATTATAAAATTCATATAAGGATTAAAAATATCATTCATAATTTTCTGAAACTTAGAAGGGGAGTTTTTCAAACCAAAGGGCATGACATTCCATTCATATTGTCTGAAAGGAACATTAAAAGTTGTTCTATAAGCATGCTCTTTAAAGATTTGTATTTGCCAATATCTTGATTTTAAATCAAACTTTGAAAATATATTGGCATCATATAATCTTGATAAAAGATCTCTTTTATTTGGAATAGGATACCTAATTCATTTTAAAAACTTGTTTAAAGGTTTATAATTAATAACCAATCTGGGGACTCCTCGTTCCCTCTCAGCCACGTTATTAACATAAAAGGTTGTGCAAGACCAAGGTGACTTGGAAAGTTTAATCAAACCCTTTTGTAAGAGATTATCAATCTCAGTCTTGCGTATTTCTACTAACTCAGCGTTCATTTGGCAGGGCCGAGATTTAGTAGGGATATCATCCTCAGAAAAGCCTTCTTCATATGGAAGAGTTACAATATGCTTCTTGCGATTCCAAAAAGCACTAGGATGATCTGCACAAATATCAACGGCAATCTGCTCGAAAATTAACTTAATCTTTTCCTTTACTTTAGCAGATTTCAGAGAATCAAAAATATTCATACTGAATAATTCCAGTTGTAAAGAATCCATATGATTTTGCTTCATATTAATTAAAGCATTAATATCTCTGGTTACCGGATCTATAACAAAAGAATAAGTTATATCAGTATCTTTATAAGTAGCAGAAAATCCTTTTGCGTCAATACCTGTAAAAGGATAAATAGCGTTCATAAACGGGGTACCAAGTATAATTGGAGGATATAATAGATTTTTAACTAAGAAGAAGAAATGAGGAATGCAGACTTTATTCTGGCAAATTTTTAAATTAGGCAATTTATACTTTATATCTAAAGCATATCTTGATGCAGACTTGACTAAATGAGTGGTTTTTTGAAAATATTTCATAGGCACTAAGCCTTCCTGAATACAACTAACATCTTCACCACTATCAATCATGACAATGTTAGTAATCGAAAAACTATTATCAATCAAAATAGTACACTTAACATATACCACTTGTGAGCAGTAACAATCTGCATCATTTCCAAAAACATATCTTGTTTAGGGTCAGAATTAACAGGTTCTTTTTCAAAACGATTTTCAGCAATACCTTTATCTTTTGAAAACATGTCTGCCAAATTATGCGTCTCAATCTGAGTAATTCGATGATCACTAATCAATTGATTTTGTTTAATAGATTTAATCTCCTTTTTCAAATTCTCAATTTCAATTTTTAAATCGTCGAAAGAAGAATCCTTTTCAGGATAAAATCTATTTGTTTTTAAAAGACGATCATCAACCTCTTTTAAAGAGTAAGGAGCTGAATATTCAAAAATATTTAAATCGTTCTTCTTGTTTTCAAAGGGTTTAGAAGAACTTGAACTAGCTTCGTTAGAAGTAGCAAAATTAATGATTTTTTCACAAAACTTGTTATCAGTAACTTCTTTTAAAAGCTCAATCACATTATCAGAAGTGATTGTGTTTATATTAAAATCTTGAAATTGCAATTGACGTTTATAAATTTCATCGTCTTCACAATTTCAAGCACTATCCTGGCAAGTAGTACAAGGATTAGCACAATTATTATCATTATCAGATAAATCAAGTAATTCAACCTTAAAACCTGAATCGGATTCATAATCGTCGTCCGAACCAGAGGTGTATAACAAATTATAAACCTTCTCATGGGTTTCTCCATCTAGCTCCAAAGTTTTCAGCTTATTCAACTTGCAATTAGGTGCAATATGACCAAGTTGTCCACACTTGTAATATTTTACCTTAGAAAGGTCTCTTCCCGATCGATCCTTGGTAAATCTATGAGATTTACGGTAGATCTTTCTAGCTTCTCATTCTTTTTTGGACCTTCGTCGAGATCTCTTTTTTCTGTGAGAACCTTCGGTTCTGGAGGATTTGTAATACTTATTTGTGTTGCTGCTTTTAGCAGTAGGATCGGGTAGATCGAACTGAGTGCAAAAGTCTCCTAATTGAGACTTCTCCTTAAACTTATCCATCTTAAGTTGTCTTGCCATCTGCAATTCGTTGCTCAAGTTTAAACATTCTTGTGTGTAAGTTCCTATAATTTTCCCATAAGTATAATCCTTATAAGGGATTTCACCATGATTACCTCTGAGAGCTTTACGAAGTCTTTCGGCAAATAAAAGGGGAAGGTCGTCTATAAACTTAGCTTTCCAATACTCAACTTTATTTTTGGGTAATTTCATAACCCTACTAAGGAAGGTGTTTTTGTACCATCTAAAATATCCTAAGGTCTGACATCTAAGACCGTTAAGAAGGGTACGAACCATCTCATACTGATTTATAAATCTACCATTAAAATATTCCAAAATGGTAAGAACAAGGGTATAGACAGCATCTTCTCTGTTTTGAACTAGAGCCATACCCAGATTATCAACACCACCATCCGCAGCCACTGCATTAATAATGGAGGCTTTCTCCTCCATATTCAAATAGTTATTCCACCAGCCTCGAAGCTGGCCATTAAAACCTGCAACAATCATTTTGCAGATAGTCCTATCCGTGTTTTTAACATTCTTACAAATAGTCGCATACATGAGCATCCTATGAACAAGAATAGTCAACTGTCTATCAGTTAGTCCATCAAGATTCCATTCATAAATTTCGAAACCACTATAAGACGTATTAGTCTGATTCCAGTCTCGTTCTTCAATAAGAAAATCCTGAGGTGTAGGATGAGGATAATAATAAGTATTCATACTCGGTTTTGTAGCGTAGCATAACCACTATTCTTTTTTGGATAACCTCTGAGTTTATTGAATTCTGAAGAAACCTGATTTTTAAATTCACTCGTAGCTTCCATTTTATCAGCAAAATCTTGTGACAAATCAATAGGCTTAAATTTTAAACCAACAAGCTTTTTATCAATAAGCTCTTTAATATCTAAATCAGAAAACTTTTTATCAAGAAGTTCCTCTAAGTCACTTAAAGAACCAACTTTAAAATCTTGAATTTCCGGAGGTCTTTGAACATGAGTAAGAACGACCTCAGGTTTTTTATTAGAAGTACTGGCAAAATTTGCCTTAGCCATATCGACTTTTATATCTTTTATTAAAATAGTTAAATCATCATGTTTTTTATCAAGCGAGCTAATATGCTCCCCTAAAACTTTAACATAAAGACTTAAATAATTATTTTGAGTTAAAAGTTTATTGATTTCAGCAATATTGATAGAAGCAATATCTTCCTCGATGAATTTTTGAAAGGCCGACAAAGTAATACCAGTATTATTTGGCAAAACAAAAGATGACTGAGGAGGGTAGATAGCTTTTGTAAGATTACCACTCCCATCTTTATAAGTTCTTTCAATAACGGTAATAGGTGGTTATAAACCAGGGAACAAAATACATAATTTGATTATGTAAAGCACAAGTTTCATAAAACTCATGAGAAATACTATTCATATCTTCTTTACTATAAGTTTCAAAAAACTAGGTTTTAAACCAATTTCATTTTTCATCAAAAAAATCTTTTTGAATATGTTTTCTTGCCAGGGAACCTGGGCTAAAATCAATTTGGTGTGAAAACATTAAGAATCATTGGGGTCAAACTCCATCTCGGAGACCGAAGGAATATCCTTGTCAGAAACATCATCATTCACCTGAACTATAGGTTCAACGGGGGAAATATAATGAATAGCAGGCAAAAGTCTACGACTTGATAACAAATGTCTATTATAACTGTGATTCACAGAAGACATCAACTTGTTGTTAGAAAAAGACTGCCTATGAGGCGCATAGCTATTATCAGCTAACTGAATACAAATCCTTCCATCTGGATTTTGCGATATATGAGAGAAATCAGAATTAGTAACCGCATTAGTTAACTGATTTGGGGATATAATCGAATTTAGAGTCCATGAAGTTGGGAAATCAATTTCTTCCCACTTAAGAGGTCTCCTTGTGGTGACCTTGGACCTTGCAAAATTGGTTTCCACCAAAATAGTTTGATTAGCTATATCATATAATCTACATCTAGGATTCAGAGTAGACAATAATTTAAAGTAAATTCTATAAGATAAACAAATAAGTTCTTAACCAGGCGCATAATTATAACCATGCGTTTTAACATTTAATGTTAAGGCATCAAGTATGTTCGCATCTGTAAGAGATAACTGCAAATTAGGCTGAGTATTAAAATATACGGGGCCATAAGCCACCGTGGATTATATCGAACCCATAAGAGACTGTCAAAAATTTAAATTTCTAGCATCACGAAGAGCAGCTAAAAATATCTCAGGTAAACCCTTTAAGGGTTAAAGGCTTAAAAGCAATTTACACCTTACCAATATGCAGATAATTATACTGGTTCTTATAAAGATTAACATCACACTCGTTTAGCAAACGAATAGTTTATTCAGACGAGTTTAAAGCCAAAGATTGCTCAGTAGTTTTAATCAATTGTTTCGAAGAAAGTTTATGAAACCAACCATAATCATAAATAGTTTTCATCGGGACTTTAGGAATAGTCCACTTGTTTAACAAGCCAAGGTTTTGAGGTACATCGACCTTTTCAAGTCAGATACTTTTAGTACTAGTTTCTCCCAGATCCATGAGACAAAGATCATATCTATGTCGAATAGTTCACCTCCATCTCATATATACCATGAACAGTTCTAGGATAATAATAATAATAATAATAATAATAATAATAATAATAATAATAATAATAATATTAATAATAATAATAATAATAATAATAATAAAATATAT
>JAJOOS010023887.1:0-18534 GCA_029582725.1 Solanum chiquidenum
TGACTTTTTTTTTTGCTCTCTTGTGCTCGTACACACAATTAAGATTGGAGATGGATGGTATTTACCACCTTATAGCAATTTACTTTTAAGATTATGATATATTTATTCACAAAAAAATCTTTATTGACGATGTATATAACTTAAACTCTGAAAAAAGAATTTAGGATCTAGGAAAATACCTGTAGAGTTGCAAGACAAAACAAGGCAATACCAAAATCTCTATGAGAATTGTACATAATTCCTTTGGATTGGCTTCCAAGTTTTAGACCAGTTGCCCAACCAGAAACTCCAATAATATAAGATGATATTTGACAAGTCACATGAACATAAAACCATATTGGATCCACAAATGTTCTTAGATACCTTGCAATCATAATTCCAATTGGAAATAAAATTCCCCAACTCACAATATTCAATATTCCATGAATCTGTTCCACCAAAAATCAAATATTTAGAAAAAAAAATATTAAAAAATGAAATAGGTATTTCTTTGCCTCCTATGAATTAGTGATTCTTGAAGTGGGATAATTGTCATCAGAGATCAAAGTTCAAATTCCAACAAAAATAAAATGAGATTTTTCAAAGTTACTTAATATTTGATAAATGAAATAAGTGATGTAACACATAAATTGATCTGGCCACCATCATTATAAAAAAAATGAAATAGATCGTTGAAGTGGAATGAAAATTATTGGAGACCATATAGCTCAAATTCTAGCAATTAAGACAAATTTGACAAGATGATTTCTTCTCATTTGTTAAAATATTTTTTAGGAAAAAAGTTGTTTGATACCTTGCTGATGAGAAGTAACATGTATATCTGACAAAATAGTTAAGATGTGACGTAAACTGATCCAAACACCACTATTATTATTATTTTTAAAAAAAGAAGACTAAAATAGGGGTGTTAATTGAAAAACTTACATTTCTATTCTTGACCATAGTATCCTCAAGACCATTATTAACATTTTTTCCTTTCATCAAATCAAGTTTTCCTTTTGAATTCAAATTCTCAAGTTGAAAATCATGAATTCCTGGAAATGCACCATTTAACACTAAACTTCCAACTTGCCATACTTGATTCAACTCTTTCATTCCTTTAGGTAATTCTACACTAGCAAAAATTACCATCATCCCATTACTATACATTGCTTCCATATTCGAAACGCGATACTCAAGTTCCCCTGGCACGATAGATTTATATGAGTTCAACTTGAAGGTTTTCACAACTATAGTATCGTTGAGATTTTTAAACGCGATCAACGATTGTGTACCAACCATTCCTGTCCCAATTGGATTGATTCCCCAAGAAATCCATCCATTAGGCTTTGTAGGAGTAGCTACAAAGGCTAAATTTAAAGAAGAAACCTTTGGATTGTAAGTCCAATGAATGTAACAATTCAAATGTGGCAAGTCATTGCAATGTTCATACAATTTGTTGTTGGTGAACTTTTGTGATGTACATGACATGGAATAGGAAAATTGAGGATTCAAAAGTAAGAACATAAAACATAGGACTATAACACAACATGATTGATACAATCCCATGTCTAATGTTATTGAAATATTTGGAATCTTGAAATTATTGAAATTTCAATCTTATTTGGGAAAAAATGAGAACTTGTGGACTGTGGTCACCAACTACTACTTGTGAGAGATATAATGTTGGGGTGGAATAAGTTAAGGTGAATAGCAACAAGACATAAAGGCATTTTGTAGCCTTATATGTAGTAGCAAAATGTTTATATCAAATGTTGTAAATTTGCACTAGTTGAGTGATTTAACGAGGTGTGAATGCATAGTAATTAACCATCGTTAAGTGTCAAAAATGTATATACAAATACGTAACATATATTTATCAATTTGATATGAACATCGATATATTGGTCCTTCACTCCTTTGTATGAGGTACATGATTAGATTCTTTTTCCTTTTTGTCTTTTTTTCTTGCTTTAAGAAATGAAAGCAAGTGTTGTGGTTTTAAAATTGGATTTTTAAGTTATGAGTTACATTTTTATATACTATTTTATATTACTATCCCTTTTTATTATTCTTTTTATGTATTTAGGTATTTAATATTATCATTTCTCTTCACCCAATAACTTTTTTTCTTTTTCCAATTGTTGACATAATAATAAGATTCCCATGCTATGTAACGTAACATAATTTCTTGTCTCAAAATTGGACCACAATAATAGGTCCCCCATCTACCCACCCCAACCTCAATATCCTTCCAAAGAAAATGGAATTGAGAAAGAAAGAAAATAGTCAACTTGTTTGTTGTGTTCATTTTTTATATAAAAATCACTCGATGATCGATATCTACATTAAGGCCTCTGTGTAGTATGAGGCCCATTAATAAGAGAAGCGCTCTCCCACTCACATGTTTTCTTTCGTACTCACTACTATGCTCGAAACCCGAAACATCTAGTTAAGAATAGAGAACTCATATTTATGCCAATATAAATCTTGATGATATATTGTTTGTTATAGAATATATAGAGCTTGGAATAAGATCATAAGCAGATAGATTTATGGAAATTTTAGGGTATTAATATTCCATTGTTGATAGAATATTCACTAAATTAGATTTAAAAGTGCAACTGATAATATCTTATTTCTTTTCTCTAAATAAACCAGCATACATATGCTCCTAGTTCTACAAAATGACCTCCAACAACAACTGCGTCTCAGTCCCAAACAAGTAATGTGTCGGCTCAACAAAATGATCTCCAATTAACAAATTTTATGAGAAAATCTAAATCATAACGCACATTTCTAGTAAGATCGAACAACACTTTAGAAATCTCGGAAACTCATTTTTGGGTCTTGTTGTTTGTTGCTGCCTCGTCCTCTTCCTCTTCCTCTTCCTCTACCTCGTCCTCTCCTGCCATGTCTAGAAAATGATCTTCCATGTTTCATTTCCACAAGTGAATGCAGCAGCTCGTCACAAAGAATACATCCCTTGTGGAGTGTAGCTCCATCTTTTAAGGGCGTTGTTTTCTTGTTGAAATCGACTTCTATGACAGTTGAGTCACATTCAGGACACTTATCTTGAGTTGTAGAAATCCGATGAGCTCCTTCAGGCAAGGAAACAAGACAATTGCACATGTTGCAGTAGAGCCTCCATTTTGGAGCGCTGACAGGATCAAGAACAAGTGTACCACTGCATTCTGGGCAGGCACAAACGCCTTGTGCGATCACAGAATGTGGACATGTGGTGTGAGGACAGAGGAAGCAAGGCATTCCAACTCCCTTTCCCAGCTTGGTTGAATCACCAGTTTTAGGAGCGCCAAAAAATGTATCAATGCCTTCAAACGGGGGACAGTTGAAGCAATAAGGACAGAGAGGGAACGACTTGCCTTCTGGACCGGGCATGCTACATAGTAACAGCTCGAAATTATCAAGGGGGCAAGTAAGCTCCTTGTATAGCTGAAAAAAAGTAAAAGAAGTTAAACGTTTAGTCGGAAAATTTGGGTGAGATCATACAATAAGGTGCTAATCGAAAGAGAAACTACCAACTTCTCAAGCTGCAACATAAAAGGGCATATATAGTAGTTCTCTCCGTTCTAATTCATAAGGGTCGGAAGTAACTTTATAACAGTAAAACACTTACCTTGACTGTACCCTTCTGAGGTACGTAATACACTTCCTCACAGGTACCACAGTACAGTCGAGCTGGTTGAGTAGATATGTATTTCATATATCGCAAGCATTTGCCACATTTACTGAGGAGACGTCCAGAGTCGGAGAGTGGAGAAAATTGGGCTTCAAATAATGCGTCCATGTTATCAATCTACATGAAGCCAGACACGAGATTCAGTCAATAATTAGAATTAGATAATACAAGTTAAAGAACTTATGGGCCAAAAATGAGAGAAAAGTGGGATAAAGTGCAGAACATGCTTCAGAACTTTTTTACCCTCAATTCTAAGCTAGGTTCTAGTGTCAATAGCAGTTATTTTATCCCGAAATTTTGTTTAGACTATAAAGTTTTACTTTTTCAGGCTGCTTTGGGCTTTTTTCCTTGAGCCGAGGATCTATCTGATGTAGAGTTAGGTCTCCGTACACTCTACCCTCCCCAGATCCTACTTTGCGGGACTACACTGGGTATGTTGTTGTTTCTTATACCAAAAACACTCATTTCTAAGGATATGTCTGATAGTATTTTATGTCCGGTAACTTTTCAGGAAAAACAGTAACGGAAACCAGCAGGGCAGATCCACAACTGCAAGGTGATGTTTGCATGACTAGTTCTTAAGAGATGTATTTGGAAGCTCATGATTAAGTTTTTATCAGTGAGCATCAGCATGTTAAAGATTCAGTTAAGAAAGAAAGCATCATCAGTCGTCTATTAGTGAACATCGGCTTGTTTCTAGTTTGGAAAGAAAGAAAGCAGCTAAGCGCCATCAGCCATCACGTAAGAGCTTAATATCTTATACCTGCTTAACAAAATAACTGAACTTCCTTCTGAATTGTTCTAGTACATGCTGCACAACCATTGAATGATCTGCTTGACCTTTAGCTACCAAAGTGATCTGGTGCTCAATGAAACTTCGTATGTCAGGCAAACAGAGATCAGAATCTATGCATTGATACCCTCTTATCAAGCTGATACCCAGGGGAGTTGGAGCCAATCGCCGCCCAGCTTGTACCTGCAATTTGACTCAGCCAACTCAGAAGTCTAATTTCTAGTAGAAGATTATTTCACGTCAAAAGAACCATAACAGAAAGCAATAGAGAGGACAATCTACAACAGCTAGAATTGGAAATCAATGCATATAGCAAAACCTGGACATAATTGCGTTCGCATATGTTGTTAATATGCACAGAGATTGATGCATCTGTTCCAATACCATGTTTCTCCATCAAAGAGATCAGCTCACTTTCGCTGAGATAATCCGGAGGCGAAGTGTTCCCCTACAAGTTTCAAAGAAAAACTAAGCGAAGTAAAAAGACTTCTGCGAATAGCAATGAATATTGAATACCAGTAGCACCAACAAATAATACGATAAACGAAGCAAAGGAGACATCAGGCAATAATGGAATTGAAGTATAAGAAAGTAAGAGAAAAAAAGTACAGATACACTGATAAAGGAAACTAGACTGCATGACTACCTACTAACCTTCTACCCTAATCCTCGACCTCCATATGTTTCTATATAGGGTCATGTACTCAGTAAGCTGCAGGTGTTTCAAGTATTTCATAGCAAAAGAAAGAACAAATTGTCGGGTAAAATGATGGATACTGAGGATTCATAAAGCCGATCCCAACTAACTTGAGATTGAGGCGTAGTTGCTACCCTAAATCAAAAGAATTAATTAATGGACCAATAAATACTACTGAAGTGCAAAGACTATCACTTTATTCCAGAGCTGAACAACAAATGAGTCAATTGAACAGATTATGTGATACCTCATCTAGTTCAACTTTAGAAATCTCGATTTTCTCTCCTACAGCAAACTCAGGAAGATTCTTCTCACTAATAGCCAGCCACGGCATAATAGAGGTGAATCCTTTGACTGTGGCAAGCTGCCCAACGCACTGAAATTGCTCTCCACCACTTTCAAATTCAACTTTTATCCTGAGAAAATACTCAATATACATGACTTGAACTTTTCAGCCATAAACTAAGAATCTTGAAAGACAAGTAGATTAATAGTGTCAAGATTTGAACTTGTTACAGTCCTCTATACTTGGCATGTACTGTGCTAGTTACAAGAAAAGAAAAAACACTAAAAGAAGGATCTGAATTGGATCTATAAATGAATACATAAAAGAGCTGTTTGAAATGTTCTAGGAAGAAATCAGTATTAGAGTTATCCAAGTTGTTGGTTAGTTTAAAAGATATGTAAATAAGATCAAAGCAAGAGGAGTTACTAAGACGTTAATCAAGAAATAAGCTCAACCTTCTATATTTGCAATCTGGAGAGAGAGTTCCCAAAAAATGCTGGCAGATGTACTGGTACAGTTTCCATGCATCATTCCCCAAACTATCCTCACTAGCAGAACGCATCGGAGTTATTGGAGGATGATCGCCTGCATCAGTTCCTGCCCGTGGCTTATTATAACTTTCAGTTAAAAGCTTTTGCGCATAAGCACCAAATACAGGATTATGCACCAACGCCCCTAGTGTTCCTTTGAAGTCAAAAGAAGAAGGATATGCTGTGCTTTCTGTACGTGGATAGCTGAAGGAACGGAAAAGAAGAAATAAGCCAAAAAGAGAAGGGATGATCTGTAAAATGCATTGGAAGTTTCAGGAAGTACAACTTTTCATAATGTCAAACTCATACATGAACTACATGCAAAGTCCTACAAGAATTCACTGAAAGGATATTAAAAATTTGAATTTCCAATTAAGAATTTGAACAATTTTGTTGTAAAAATTAAACATAAATGAGCACTCCCCAACTTGGAATCTCAAAATCCTTGGCTCTCTTTTAAAAAGTCTATCCATTACCTTCACTATGGCCTAAACAAAATAAGGTGTCCTTTCATCCAAACATGCTTGTCATACTTTTTCAATGTGATCCTTTTTTTAGCATACAATTCATAAAAATGCAAGTTATTTTTTTATATATAAAGCTTTTGATCGAATAAAATCAGTGTATCCTGTCTGGTTGTTAATTTTTAATTCTCTCTACAAAGGATTGCATCCCTTGGTGAGTTCTAATGAATTTTATCTTGCCAATGAAACATCATTCTAACCTTAGCCTTACCTTTGAGAAGGTAGAGAGGTGGTATCCAATAGACCCTCAACTGAATGAACAGTGGGAAAAAAAGGTAGGAGCAACAAGCAGAAACAAAAACAAGATAATAAGATACCAAGGCTAAAGAAACAACAGGTAGCGATAGAAATCTAAAAATAAGGAAAACAATAAGAATAATACTAAGATGAAAACTAAGATGAGAACATAGCTATTTTCATCAGTTCCATAGGTACACTTATGATGCAGCAAAGATACTATATACTTTTAGTGCAGTGTTGAACTTTAAACTGACATTAGTGCATTACGGAACTCAATCACTCAGTACTAATACAACATAAGCGAAGTTTACTGAGCAAGTGATTCTCATATGTATATTTTCTAGTATTCAGAAGAAAAAAAAATAGGACAAGTTTTTAAAACTTTCTCAAGCAAGAAAATTGAGTGAAAATATTAAAGACAAAAGTGCGGATATGTGAGAGAAGAACACTATAGTCAAAGAATAGAGGAAATAGAGGAAAACCTGATAAAACCTTGAGTATACAAACGCTCAGCCAATTGCATAGTTAACTGGGGACCAAAGCCCAGAGCACTTGAAGCTACCTGAAAATTTTGAAAATCAGAACCAGAAGATTTGATCCAAAGTAAGTGGAAGGAAAATACATTTAAATCATTAAAGAAACATGTAAAGTCTCAAAGGTTCAGATCTATGGACTTCTGAGTACGAGGTCTTAGAAAGATAACAAAATATTGACCCATATACATGAAAATACAAAAGATGGAACTTCATTTCTTCAACACATAAAGGGCATCTAGTTACTTGAAAGTCTAAAGCAGAGAAGAAGGCAACATCACGAACAATGACTCCAGGCAGAAACAGTTTAAGATGACACATGCTCTAGAATTGTGTTAAAAGAAAAAATTTCTACTTTCACCTGGGAGTTGCATGTTAATCAGACAAGCCTTTTAAGTTACAGCTGTAGACAAACTTCAAATGTATAGACAATTAATATTTCCTTGTTACTAATGCATAGATGATTAATTAGCAGGAAGTGATTGAGATGCTACTTAAGATATGAGTTTTGACAGGTCAACACTCATAAAAACATTAAATATGGGCAGTGGGCACTTGCAATCCACACCCGTGCCACATTGGCTTCTTTGTGCAATTTTATTTATTTTAACAAATATGGAATCACAAAATCTATAAAAGAATCTCTTTGGTCTCAGTAAGCCACTATGTAGCTAATGATAGCGGGTGAGATAACACGTGGCCGGTGCCAAATGTGGAAGTAACAAACAATAAAAGTTACACGCGCATTTCACCTTCAGAAAAGTTAAAACAGCTATACCCAGTGTGGAATCATGTAAACGCCTCCTACCTTGTTAATAGTGTGTATTAATGATGCCACCGCACCCATGTCGGATCCTTCAAAAATGCATTACTTTTGGAAAGATCCGAGCAGCATAGAATAAAATACATCAATAATAAAAATAGGTAGCAAGCCTATATTACCAACCTTCAGAAGATTTACTGTGTTTAGACCAGAAGGACGAGCTTTGGATTCCAGTTTTTCAGATACACGAACAACTTTCATAATCCCATCCTCTATTATTCTGTTCCGAAACATTGCAGAAACCTATCAATTAAAAAGCTATTAGCAACAGAGGCACAAAATCAATATTTTGGGACAAAACCTCTTGAAAGGTCAAACTAAGAGGAACTCACATCAGCATCAAACAACCTGCTACGTTCCCATTCTAACTTGAGTTCATACCCCTTGTACATAATGTACGGATGCAGCATCCAAAACTTTTCTGGCTTGAACATAGTGATTTGCAGGTAACGATCCACACAGAACCCAAGCGTAGGAGTTTGACATGGCCCATAGCTGAAATTATAAGTAGGAGTGTGTTCCATTTAGACTTGTGATAATTTTGATAATATAATGGGAACGAGTAATTTGTAGAAGAAAGGAGTAACACGAAGTAATTGACATGTAAAAGCGATTATTTCTTGATGGTTGATATTATTACAAAAGGTGAAACTCACAGAGACTTGTGGCTATATAATAGCAAGTCATAACTCATACAAACAAAGGTTTCTTTTAAATAGAATGTATCCACCATTAGACATGATTCAAGTAAAATTGAAGACTACACAGAGAGTGCAAACAACAGCAGGAAACAAAGAAAAAAAAAAAAAGCCAGACAAACGTGCTTTTCCAAACAATCAACAAATAAACCAAAAAAATATGATGTGGGAGCTCTTCTGTGACACATGGCAGAAAGCATGTCATTTGAAATTAAACTCCGCCAGAACAAGGTCTGTAAGGACATAACACGTTCAAGACAGCACAATCAGCACAGAGTAGAAGCAGCAGCAGCTATGATGATAGGAAGAGAATTTATGAATGTCATTATTGTCAGGCAATTTCTCCAAATGACACATAAGAAGTTCAGTTAAAAATAAATAAAGGTATTGTGTGATAGGCAAACGGAAAAGAGTGGAGAGAACCAACGAGATAACCCTTGCATCAAGATTGCCATATTTCCCATTGAAATAACTAGTCTGGAAACGTGTAAATGCAACTCCAACTTTCAAATCAATCTCTTGGCGTGCATCTACAGACAATGCCTCATCTCTGTTGGGTTCAGCTAGGCTATTCATTGCCTTCAGAATATCTTTTTCAGTAACAGAAGAGAATCGAGCACGGTAAATTCTTCTACCATCGCTTGTGTGAAATCCAGTGCACTCTATAACTGAACCAATAAGATAAAGCAAGAATAAATAATTATGACCAAGAAATATTCCAAAAAGCAGAACAAAAGCAACCAAACAAAGGTTCAAAAAGTGGGCGATGTGAAGTTCTATCAAGTGATGTTGGCGCAGTTCATCAATTTGTCTATAAATAGACATATATACTCATTGTAGAATATTTGGTGGTTTTATATGCTGATTAAATCCTGAATTTGTTTTAACCCTTTCAGGGCCTCATGTTAGCTCCTTTTATCTGTCAATTCAGGGTAAAGATCTTTTATATTTTTTCACTTTGGGATAGTTTGATTCAAAAGCCTAGGTTCAGATCTCAAATCAATAGATTCATTGATTTGTAGAAAAGACATATTCTGAAATAGGTGTGAGCTATATAAATCACATGTTGATGCTTCCAAAACAGTGAAATCAACCACTAAAAAATGACATGTCATTTCACAAGAGTGACGTCAACGGGATCACGCATGATCCCTTGAGCTTCTGTACTTTTTCCTACTGTCTTGTGATTTCTTCAATCCAAACAGAATCTAAAATTCCAAAATTTCTTTAGATTGATCATCCATTGTTCTCCCACCCCTTCAACCTTCATAGTAAAGAAGCTACAAGAACTCTGATTCTGAGGTACTACTTAAAATCACCACCAAAAAACAGAATTTTATTATCATTGTTTTTAACTTCTCTTATTCTTAGTTTATCAACAAAAAATCTTAAGTACTTGAAACCAACACCAAACAATTAAATGCTCTCCATGTGGCATGGAGCTTGACACATTTATCCAAACCTATTCATCTAAGACCATTGTAACAAGTCTTTGCCTGCAATGAAATAATAATGTCACAATCAAAAAGTACCTTCAAAGAATATATTTTCTCCTTCACGATCACAGTCCAACCATAGCACCAAATGTGTACAACCGCGAGCTTCCTGGCTTAGATGCCTACAAATATGAGCCTTGTATACGAAGGTCAGTCAGAATTTGCCATTGAAACAAACGAACAAATAAATATATAGATCATTGTAATATCTGATCTAAACAAAAGTAGATAGCTCAAAAGTATAAGATGCGGCTTATATGCTTGAAACAAATGCAACCCAGCTGCATAAAGATGGTCTTAGCCAAAAGTACGATAAAAGCTATTCAAATGGAAAAATCTCTGGTAACTTTAGTAAACAGGAACAAGGAGAAATATTACCTTGGGGTTTGTTTCCTTCTTAAGTATCGGTGCCTGGAAAAGATCTGAAGGATTTGTAGTTGTCCAATCTTGAAAAGCTGCTGGAAAATCTACGCTAGATTATCAGACACGGAAAATTCAGATTGTATACTAGAACAAACCAATAAGTTATGGGATTAAATATAAAGAAAGCAATCGCTGGAAGTTCAAGCAATATTCTTACTATATCACAACATCAAGGACCAAAAAAGGTTTTCAAACATATACCTCAATAAAGATCTTACTGATTTATGAGGAAACTAAAGGAAAGGTTTGCAGTATTCAAAGATAACAAAGTAACTTAACTTTTCAAAAGAAAAGGATGGAAGTAATCTCACTCCCACCTCAGATAAAGCCAGAACATGAAAGAATCTCACTTGGATGAAGCCTATGATAAGGCTCCACATGGTTCCTTTTCTTTAGTAAGTCATGTGTACTTCGTCTTTTGGTGTAATTCCAAATGCTAAATAGATTTCTTATTGACATTTAGAAAAATTAACATGTTACACATGGATTATGACAGCTCACACAACTGTAAGTATGAAAGTAAGCCACAGGCAACATAATATCGACCAGGCTGCGCAATATATAGTCAAACGGACAAATTGCTAGCGCTCTGTTCTTCATGGGTCTATATTTCTATTTAACTCCTACTGAGGAGGCAATTGGGAGTGGCATCAAGAAAAGAAATAACTAAGCATTTGCTATCCTTAGACATCAGCTCATGCATAGGATAGCACATCCTAACGGATTCAATTTTCAAAAGGATTCATCAGTTTTACATTCCACCTATCTCAAAAGAGGGTACAGGCTTTCATTCCGACTAAAATTGACCAAAAATTCAATTGCCAATTTAATTTTCCCCCCATCAAAAAGCAGCGTCATACATATTTTTGAGTTGGAGCAGGAGCTCAAAGGGAATGAAGAGAACAAATATCAAACTAGAGAAATAGAAACGAAGTCACCAAAACATTGACGGAGAGCATAATAATATAGATGTTGATTGAACAAACATATTTAACCACAGGAACTAACTGAACCAAAGAACATGTCAAAATTAATGCTTGTTATAATCTGGGATAACAGGAAACCTGAAAACATGACCAATCACTGAAGTCACTTTATAATGTGCACGTGATCCAAGAAACATCGCATCGAACTCATGGACTTCTGTGCTACCTCTTCGTGTTGACATCTGGGGCAAATATATAACAAAATTGCATGAACACTCAAAGTCTATGAAATAAAGAAGCAAGATAATAAAGCTGCTGGTGTAAAGCTAGAAGATTTTAAAGATGCTTCTATTTTGAGAGTGTTAAGAGCCCATCAAAGGCACTGAGGATAACCAACTAGTAGATCAAACAATTACCTAAAAGGTACCGTTCAACACATTTACATGAAGTACAAATATCTCAAGAAGCATATCCCCCAAATAGGTGCTTCCCAAAGAGAATAACGACATGAAAATAAGGGAGGAATCTAGTGAACTGAAAGCTGAAACCATTACAAGAGAGCGCAGAAAATAAACCTGCTTCGTGCATTAAAATAGAGCTCAATCACACTAGACAATTGAAAGTTGTTGATACTCCTAAAAACATTTTAAGAAACTATAATCTATTAGTTACTCAGCATGACTCCTGCCACAACTCCAACTGCATTAGGTTTGGTTGTCAAAGTAGACTGTGAGCCTTGCACCATTACCAATTCTTTCTCTAACCATTATTAGTCTTTCTCTAATAAACATTGTAGTTGATACCTGAGGAAACCATTAAATTCAATTTTCAAATCATTTCATTTTGAAACTTTTGACCCAATGCTGCAAAACCCTCTTTCCCTGTTCTCTCTTTCTTCTTCTCCTCACAAGTGTTTCCCATAACTCTTCTTAAACCTTTGGATAACAAGAATAATGACTACTCCACTTACAACCAATCCTCTCCCCCCCCCCCACCGAAATTCTCATACACCCTGCCATTGATATACTAAAGCCACTCTTATAGCATATATTCAAAAATCCAGAGGAAAAGACTGGCAAAAATCTAGCAGTAGCTTCCTCTTAAAATGTTGTCTTTCACTTCAGAGAAATAATCAATCGAAATGTAAAGTCTTCCTGTTGGTCTTAAATTGAATCAAATTTAAAACTAAAAACTAAACAATGAGGGTCGATTGGTTGGAATGTTTTTTCCTTTATAAGCATCCGGGAAACAACTTCACCTCAAGTTCGGTATTGTTCTTACACCGCATTCAATATGGGATACCAATCTCGGATGAAACAAACAAATGACATAAACACCTTTCTCCATAGTTCTCTAAAAATACCAACTTTAAATTGTTTTATATTATACTCTGTAGATCCTATTTTTAATCCAATGAACAAAATATCTACTCAAAAACATATATCCATTAAATAATTCCATCATTAACAATCCCCATACTATATAACCCGCATTATAATCCTGGTATAACTAGTTTGCAAACTAAACTACCCCTAAAATTTCTTCCTTGCATAGGTAGTCATGTATTTCCTTTCTTTCAAACTAACTATCCCATATTCAGTATATTAACAACTATGACTATCCAACTAAGGGCGGAGCCAAGTAGGGCTGAGGACAAAAAATTACACTGAACCCCTTTTCATTTTCTTCATATTTTGAACCCCTCGCTGAAAATCTTAGCTCAGACACTTTATCCAAAAACTTACAAGCATATGAGAAGTGATAAAAAACAGTTCTTTACAAATAAAAATTCACATCAGAAACAGACTGAACCAGAAGAAGAAAAAAAGCAAGATTTTGAAGACCCAGAAAGAAAGAATCATACTTGAGCACCAGATAGTACTGAGGCAATCGATAAAGCAATGCTAGGCTTCTCTGCAACCTGCAAATTCCCCAAATACTTAATCAATAACCATTAACGAACCAAAAAAATTATTTTTTTGAGCTTTTGATGAATTTATGAGTACAAATTAAACAAAGGGGTGATAATTACTCTTACCATGAGAACTTTTGGAGCCATTTTTGCTGAAAATTTCTCAATTTTGAAGTTTAACACCTGACCTGTGCGCCAAAGGGTCCTTAATAATGGAAAGTTTTAGAGATTATCTGGAGTTATTAATGTGTATTTTTGAATTTTTTATGTAAAGATATTTATGATTTATTTGATTAAATTTTTAAATAAAATTAAAATCAAATCAATTAGTATATCAAAAAGAAATAAGAAAGCATAATTAAAGTAATGATATTAATGAGGAGATTAGTGAAAGAGATTTCTCTTTACCTGGTGAGTTTCTCCTAATTTATCCTTTAATTATGATTAAAAAGCTTAATAAATAAAATTAAATCTAATTCTTTAAATTTTAAATAACATGTATCATTCATTTAAATATATGCAATTGAGCAAATAGAGAGGATACGTAATAAAGATGAATCAAATTCCTAAAATTTGGTAAATGAGCATTCTTACTTTATAACGTTTTCTTAAATAATTACTCAATAGTTAATTTATCATATTTCAATATTTTAAAAATAAGAACACTTGATTCAAAATGAATTGAAGATAGTGAAGAAATATATTGAGTGATACCACATATATAACATATTAAATTTATGACATATTGTTGCATCATTTTGTATTATTCTTCATTGAAAATCTCCATTGCTACATTTTAAAAATATATATTTTCCTATTTCTTTGACATATTTGTTCTGTGACTTATTTCTGATATGTATGATATACGATCATTTGAAAAGATATTGAATTGAACATGTAATATAGATATTAATTTAATTATATATTAGATTAATAGTAGTGAAAGAAACTATTAAAATAATAATCATAAAGTTCATTTGCTAAATAAAACTATGATAGTCATTATAAATTCACATTTGCATCTTTAAAAATGTTTCAGAAATATAAGATATTAATTTTTCTTTGTCAATTCTAACCATTAAATAACAGGAGAACTCTAATGACAATTCTCAAAATAATTCATGGTACACTTGTTTCAACAATTTGAATGTATAGATAATGTACTGCGCCTAAGTTATCATTCTGATTATAGTAGGGGATCACGTAACTCTTTCTCATCTTCTTATTATCTTTGATTTTGACTTCTTCTTCATCAAAAATTTTTAAATAGACGAACTTTTTTATGCAAAATTCTTCTCTTTATGTCTTAGAAGCATTAGAATATAATGGAGTAGAAATTTAGTCAAAAATATGAAAATTTGTTAAAATATTTTTTTTTAATGAACTATACCTTAAAATATAACAAAGTCTTCCATCGACAAAACGCATGAAACAGAACTTTTAAGAAAGGGTATATTTTTTTTTAACTTCTATTTTTAATTAGATCGACTATGTTTTTCTAATGGTATCTTAGTTCTTACCATCAATTACATAAGAGATTATATGAAACATCTGAGGAATACTCTTATTACTGAGTTAACTATAATTTACTCTTAAAAATTGTTTTAGTTAAGCACTTTAAGTTCAGTTTTTTCTAAGTTTGAGTATATAGATACCTATCACTATAATTAAAAAACTTGTCTGAAGTTAAATTTATTTTTTAAGATTGTAAAAACTTAAAATAATTGTTTTCATTTAAATTATAGTAATTTAATTTTACTGAGAAACACAATTTTTTTGTGGTATTGATACGTGAAAATTTTTGTCCATCCATAGAAGATTACATGAATTTATCTATTTTATTATCAAATGTAAATGTAAAAGTATTTTCATGTTTCATCTCAAATTAAAATACAGTACAGTAATGCTAAACTAACAATCTATATTATACTATTTGTATTTGCATTGTTATTGCTATAAATTAAAGGTAGAATAGTCGTGGAATTTATTTTTAAAAATTGTAAGAACTTAAAATAATTGTTCTCATTTAATTTTTAATTTTAATGATAAATACTACGTTTTTCTAGTGTTGATACGTGATAGTTTTTATCTACCTATTTTATATAGATAGAAGATTGCATAAATTTATTTATTTTATTATCAAATATAAATTTAAAATTATTTTTATGTTTAATTTCAAATTTAAAATACACTTAAGTAATGCTAAACTAACAATCTATATTATATTATTTATGTTTGTATTGTTATGCTATAATCTAAAGGAGGAGGAGTTATGGAAAGTTGGGTGGATATTAAGTTATAATTTTACTTTTTGTCACGATTCTTTTGAAATACAGATTTATAATTTTTTTAAAATGAAAATATTTAGAATTTGTTTAGAAGTGGAACGATAATGGAAAGTTTTAAAACTACCTAATTTTATTGTAATTGTCTATAACAATTATTACTATATTTAAGGGAAAAATTGTAAAATCAAATTATTTAGTTTGGTATTCAAAAAAATCAGGTAAAATTTAATATTTATTCTTGTTAATGTAATTTTCCATAATGGTTGCCATTATAATTGATTCTAAGAGCCCGTTTGAAATTGTTGTTAAAATATCACTAATTAAAAAAGAATTGCAGTAAATATATATCAATTAAAACATCAATAAAAATTTTAATTACTAGTTTTTTAATAATTATGTTTACTCTCTATATTAAACTTGTACACTCTCTGTCAATTGGCCATTTTTATTGTATTTTCAATTGGAGGTTTTCATTATATTACTTTTATGTTAAATTTTGATTAAATTAAAATTATTTGAATTATGGAGTTTTGATAATATTCTAAATTCTTGATTTTATTTATTAAGAATTAAGTTACATGATACTATCTAGATTTCTTTATACATTATCATTTTCATCTTTATTCAATTCATTTTCTACAATGATATTTTCACTAACTTTTTCATTTGATATTTTAATCATAGTTCAAATAATGTCACTAATAAATGTTGACATTTTATCAAAGATTGATCTAAAAATGACTACATCTAAAAAGAAAAAAAATGCAAACCTGAAAAGTCATTTCTTGTTCTTTAACGATAACAATTACACTTTGATGTGAAATAGCAAATGGAGCAATCTGAAATTTAAACAGTTATCTATGAAATTGATAGAGAATATCAAATCTACCACAAAGATAAGCAAAACACTGTCAAGAAGAACTATCCAATCTAAAAGAAAATTAAAGTTTTCAAAACAAATTAAACACAAAATTAGACAAAGTATTTCAATCTTTTACCTTGTGATCGATAAATTTCAATTTTTAAAAGACTCCAACGTTTTGTTAATCCGTTAACTAATACTAATTTATTTAAATAATACTTATTTTATTTGTAAGAATTGTTGAACTTAAGACTCTGTTTTAGGATCAAAATAAGTATTAAAGACTCCAGTTTTGTTGATCTTATTGTTAATTGGTTAATTAATACTAATTTAATTTAGTCTTATTGATTTGAATTTATAATTAATAATTAATGTTAATTCATAATTAGTTGGTGAAAGTCATTATCCAATATATTTTAATTTAATTTTAAAAAAATCGAACTTATCACTTAATTATTTTTAAAATAAAAAGAATAGAAACATTTATTTCTAATCCTAAAAAATTCCAGTTAATTTTTTTTTTAACATTTTAAAATTTAACTAACACAAATTAAAATTATATATAAATATATATATTTGTTTTTATTTTTGAATTTTAAATTAATTAGTTTTTGATAATTCATAAACTCTAATTTATACTGTTTTAAAATTTATTTTTTTAAAAATTAGACAGTTAGCATTTTATTAGGAACAAACATATTTAATTTATTAAAAAAACAATAAAATAGTTTTTAACGTAAACATTTTTAAAATGATTTTTAATTTATGTTTTTTTTTTCAAAAAAAAAATGCTTTTTGTTTTTCTTTATTATTCAATATTTCTACTAGTTTTGTGGTGCTGACACGTAGGCGTTTTTTCTTCTCCTATTATATATAGATAGATTTTTAAATTTATTTGTAAAGATATTTATGATTTCATTTGATTAAATTTTTAAATAAAATTAAAATTAAAATCAAAATCAAAATCAAACCAATTATATAAAAAAGAAATAAGAAAGCATATTAAAGTAATGATATTAATGAGGAGGTTAGTGAAAGAGATTTCTCTTTACCTAGTGAGTTTTTCCTATTTTATCCTTTAATTATGATTAAAAAGCATAATAAATCAAATTAAATCTAATTATTTAAATTTTAAATAACATCTATCATTCATTTAAATATACGCAATTGAAAAAATAGAGAGGATATGTAATGAAGATGAGTCAAATCTCTAAAATTTGGTAAATGAGTATCCTTACTTTATAATGTTTCCTTAAATATTTACTCAGTATTTAATTTTAATAGAGAACAATTATATAGTACCATAATTAAAAAATTTAAATAAAATTAAAATTAAAATCAAAATCAAATCAATTATATCAAAAATAAATAAGAAAGCATATTTAAAGTAAGATATTAATGAGAGATTAGTGAAAGAGATTTCTCTTTACCTAATTTATCCTTTAATTATGATTTAAAAACTTAATAAATAAAATTAAATCCAATTCTTTAAATTTTAAATAACATGTTCCATTCATTTAAATATATGCAATTAAGAGAAATTGTAATGAAGATGAGTCAAATCCCTAAAATTTGTTAAATGAGCCTCCTTACTTTATAATGTTTCCTTAAATAATTATTTAGTTTTAATAGAGAATATTTATATAGTACTATAATTAAAAAGATCTGAATTAAAATAGAAAGAGGGGGCATTGTATTTACCCACTAACCTCTCTATATAAAACTTTTATTATTGGAGTGTTGTGATAAAATTTGAGAAGAATCCATTAATTTATCTACAAGGTATGCACGATATCCTACTCCTTTTTTTTTTTTTTTTTTTTT
>JAJOOS010023888.1:0-13553 GCA_029582725.1 Solanum chiquidenum
ATGCTTATGTATGCTCGAGTTAGTCTTCCTCTAGTAGTCACCCATAATGAGGGTTCTCTTGGGGACGAGCAATGGTTCTTGAGTGCCGGCCACATCCAGGGTGTAGGCTCGGGTCGTGACAACCAAGTATTGAAAGAGTTCGGACGTGAACTTGGGATCATTGTTGAAGACAAAGCTGGTGTCTATCTTGTGGATTCGCTTGAAGATCTGTCTAACTTGTGGATTTCAGCAAGTTTATGTGTTCAAGCATTATTATATGTGTTCTAGCATGAACGATTTTGTTGTCTATTATTAGGAGAAATGATCTGATAGACCCTTGTACTTATATGAGTTTGTATTCTGAACCCTTTTATTTTATACTTTATCAACCAGACCCTTAAACTTATTAAAACACAATATTTGATACCCCTCTGACCATTGACCAAATCTATGTGACATAAGTATTGTTGAGTTGGAAAAATGTGTGAATACACATGCTTCCAAGAGCGTAAATACACTATATTTTATTTTAAAATATTACTTTTTAATAAACAAAAATTATTTCTTCATTGACCCTCTCTCACCCCACCCCACCCCCCACCCCAATTTCTCTTCTTCTCCAACACTCTTCCCATCTCTAACCCTAAGATTTCTTCTCTTCTTCTTCAAGAAAATCACTCACCACACTCATTATTTCTTTTATCTTCGAAATCATCCGCCATACACTCTCTTTTTCTTCTTTTTCTTCTTCAACCCACTCTCCTCTTTGCAACAAATTAAAACACCGCCATTAATTTCTTTTTTCAATCCCCATTTTTCTAACTTCTTAGTATTTTTTATTTTAAAAGTTGAAACCATTCTTTGTGTTAGTTGATTCAAAGGGGAGGTATGATATGAATTAATGTAAAAGGTGATGGTGGGTATTGAAAAAGTTGAAAACTCCATTGATAGGCTTGAGAAAGCTTGGAGAACGACAATTAGTCTTATGAATTTGTGAAATTAATTCAAATTTGTGATTGGGGCTCGTTGGATTTGTGTTAGTGACCTTGTAGTTTAAATTTCAAGTCAAATAAAGAAGAATTTCATCTATTTGGCATGAATTTGGTGCTCAAATTGTGAGCATATATGTTGTTGGGTTTAAGATCTTTCATTTTCTTTCCTATGCGGATAAATAAAAGTCTTGTTTTGGACTTAGTCGGCAGAAGTAAGTCTATCTTTCAACTTTTGAAAACTTTTCTCACACGCTTTAGACCATATGAACTTAGCCTTCTTTTGAGTCAAAGCCGTCAAAGGAGAGGCAATTGAAGAGAAACCCTCAACAAACCTTCTATAGTAACTGGCCAAACCCAAGAAACTTCTAATGTTTGAAGGAGTTAGAGATTTAGGCCAACTCTTGACCGCATCTATTTTCTTAGGATTTACCTCAATACCCTTACTCGAAACAATATGACCAAGGAAAGCTACAGACCGTAACAAAAATTCACATTTGCTAAACTTTGAAAAAAGTTGTTGGTCCTTAAGGATTTGCATCACAATCATCAAATGATCAATATGCTCATCCTCGCTCCTTAAGTAGATCAAAATATCATCAATGAACATACTCACAAACATGTCAAGGTCTTATCTAAACACCATATTCATTAAATCCATATACGCCACTAGAGCATTAGTCAACCCAAACGACATTACCAAAAACTCATAATGACCATACCGAGTTTGAAAAGCCGTTTGTGGAATGTCATTATCTTTCACCCTCAATTGGTGATAACCTGATTGGAGATCAATCTTAGAGAAATAACTTGCTCCTTGAAGTTGGTCAAATAAATCATCTATCCTTGGAAGAGAATACTTGTTCTTGATAGTAACCTTGTTCATCTATCGATAATAAATACGCATACGAAGAGAACCATCATTCTTCCTCACAAACAAAACTGGAGCACCCCATGGAGAGATACTCGGTCGGATGAAACCCTTATCCAACAAATCTTTCAATTGTTCTTTCAACTCCTTAAGTTCTACTGGAGCCATATGATAAAGAGGAATAGAAATAGGTTGCGTATCTGGGGGAAGATCAATACTGAAGTTTATATCCCGCTCATGAGGAATATTGGGTAAATCATCTGAGAATACTTTCGAAAACTCATTGACAATGGGGACCGACTCGAGAGAAGGGGTTTCAGAATCTACATCCCTCACCCTAACGAAATGGTAGAAGTAACCCTTAGAAATTATCTTTCTAGTTTTTAGATAAGAGATAAACTGACCCTTAGGCATAGAATTTTCCCCCTTCCACTCTAGGAAAGGCTCATTCGGGAACTGAAACTTGACTACACGAGTTCTACAATCAATAGAAGCATAACAAGAGTGTAGCCAATCCATACCCAAGATAAGATCAAAATTTAACATATCAAGCTCTACCAAGTCAACTAGTAACTCTATGGGACAAGGAAATGGGACATTTTCTATAGGCCCTCTACCAAGTATCATTCATTTATTAAAGTATTATGAAGGTCACAATTTTAACTAAAGATTTTAACACATAATTTGTATAAGATATATAAAGTGAGCCCCAAACATTGGGTGTTAGGCATGCTTAAGGTGTACAGTCGGGCGCTTAGGGTGTAAGTCTTACAGAATTAAGCCCCACAAGTGATTCTTGGGGAATTTTCCTAGAGCCCGCCCCTGGCTAGCCTCGAGGCAAGTCCTAACAAAGTCTTTTAAAACACTAGTATAACTGTTTTGCCTTGTAATGACCTATTTGGTAATTTTAGAAAGTTTCATTAATTGACCATTTTCCCTTCCCGATATCGACCCCGAGTACTTTATGATTGAGTTTAGAAAGTTTGTTTTGAACTTTGAGTTAAGAGTTGAGAATTTGGTAGGTTGTGAGTTTTAAAGGCTAAGTTGTTAAGAAAGTAGTTTTTGGGGTCTTTTGGAGTTTCAAGTGTCGTGTAACACCTCGTATGCAAAAAGACCAAATAGCAGCTTTTGAGACATTCCAGGTGTTATCCATGAAAGGACAACCACGGCCCATGGTATGGACCACAGACAATAGGTGGTTCCGTGGATCGACCCCTCAGAAAAAGATCCAGGCATGGACAACGGTGGCACCTACGGACCGTAAGTGGGACAACGTCGTGTGGTTCTACACTCGTCGACTGAACAAAACTCTCTGAATCTAGTGGCGGACCACAAGGATGGACCGTGGGTCCATCCACGGTGTATCGGATAGGGATCCGTGGTTCGTGCTTGGATGGTTATTTTAAGGGCTTATGGGTCTATTCCGGTTTTAGTTCAATTGAAGTGGTGTCATTTTTCCCAAGCTTAGGACACCTATATAAGTATTTTTAACTCCCAAAATTCCCCATTCAAGTCATTCTGTCAAATCCCAAATGAAATCCCAAACTCTCTCTCAAATATTCTCTCTCTAGAAGGTAGAAGAAGAAGGAAGAGATTGAAGCTAGGTCAAGATCAAGTCTCTCAATCATCAAGATTTTGTGGGCTTTGTGACTAAGGTATGATGTCTTTTCATCCATTGGATCCTTCATCCATGGAGTTTCCTAGAACTCCCCAATTGTGAAGTCTAAATCCCCATCCTAGTTAGGATTTCTTCCAATGTTGTGGGTTATGATGAATGTTGATCCAATTGAATGAATTATGATTGTTTATGATTGGATAGATAGGATTACATGTTTTTAGGATGAAATTTCATGTACCCATGCCTATTCCATGATCCTAACCTAGAATTGATATAATTGGGTTGATGCCATGAAGGGAAGTTTGTGGGTTTAGATATCTCCTTATAGGATTGATGAATTATGATGTTAATTGCTTGAGATTATAGGATAGATGATGATTATGAGATGTAGTGCTTTGACAATAAAGCCTAGACTATGAATTGTTGATTGTTGATGTTGAAGTGTGGAAGGGATACTTCATATAATGAATTCATAAGCATGATTGTATAAATGTGAAAGGTTTACTCACATGAATGATTCTAGGTTGAAAGGATTGCTCACCTAAAGTGAATCTAGACTAAAAGACTATCTAAATAATGAGGCTAGAGGCGACTACCCTTGACCTCCATATGAGAATGATATGAGATGATTTCCTATACTCCTTGGAATTGAACAAGAGGTGATTCATCATGTTCCTATTATGATGAATGGACACGGAGGCCGGTACCCATGATCCTTATGAAATGATGTGGAGGCGAGTACCCATGTCATATGATGTAATTGTGGAGGCGAGTACCCATGTCATATGATGTAATTGTGGAGGCGAGTACCCATGTCATATGATGTAATTGTTGAGGCGAATACTCATGATCTTAAAAAAAGTAAGGCAAGAGGTGAATACCCATTAGCCTTAGTAAGCTAGGCAAGGAGGTGAATCTATATGTCTTCAAAAGTAAGTATGACTAATGTGATTATGTTATGAAGATGATTAGCTTGGAGTATTGCTTGATATGCCTTATATGATGTAAGCATGACTAGAGGTGGATGACCCAAGTCTTGAGTAAGGTTCAGTAGAGGTTGCTTGAGAAGTATTCCTCCTTTATTATGATGATGATTTATGTGCTTCATTATTCTTATGGTTTATATTGACTAACCATTATGTTTATGTTGTTTATGTTAGTTATCATATTTAATACAACTTTGTACTAACTCATACTCTTGCCTACATTTCTTATAAAAATGTAGGGTCCGGCGATGTTGATTCTCACACTCGTGGCTAGGTTCATAGTTGATCAAGAAGTGAAGATTTGGTGAATCCTCATAGCATTCGAGGATTTGATCACCACTTTCCCTTATGTCTTTTCTTATGTTTTGGAGTATTATATGGGCTGTGTTCCAATGATATACTATTGTTCATGTTTAGATGATTTGAGACAATTGTATTAGACTTCCGCTCGTTTTATGAAAGACTTTTATTGTATTGAAATGTTTTAAATTTATGCACCATTTTCTATTACTTTTATGTCATGATATGCTAAGTGGCTTGTATGATGCCTCTCGGGGTCTTATACGCCTTGTTACATCTAAGGGGTACCTTGGGTTGTGACAACCTTTGTATCAGAATATTTAGAATGGTTCTAGGATGTCTCAAGCCACATCTCGTAGAGTCTTATTAATAAGTGTGAAGCACACCACATTTATGAATGAGAGGCTATTAGATGTTTAGGAAACTTCACTTCTTCTTTCTCTAAGTCATGCCATGGAGTCTAACTTTATAAAGTTTTTCTCCTAAGCCTTACCTGATGGTTTTTAGGGTATGACTACTACAAGTGATAATGCTAGAAGGAATGAGGGAGACAATGTGGGGCTAGAAGTTCCTCCCCAAGCTCCTCCTCAAGCTTTGATTGATCCTTTGGTCGAGAGTGTATCAAATTCAGAGTTTAGGTTGGATTTTCAAGTGTTGGCTCAAGCCATGAAGCCAATAGAGACGTGGTAGCTCCCGTGAACCCAAATATGGGTACAATGGCGACAAGAGTGAGGGACTTTACCAGGATGAACCTTCCAGAATTTTATGGTTGCAAAGTCGAGTAAGATCCTCAAGAGTTTATCGATGAGGTCTACAAGATACTAGCTTTTATGGGAGTGACTCTGGTAGAGAAGGATGAATTAGCCGCTTATCAACTCAAAGGGGTTGCTCAAATTTGGTTTAATCAATGGAAGGAGGCAAGGCCGGAAGAAGCGTGTCCTATAGAGTGGCAAGGTTCAAAAGTGCTTTTCTTGATAGATTCTTCCCTCTTGAGATGCGAGAGGCCAAGGTGCTTGAGTTCATTAACCTTAGGTAAGGAAATATGAGTGTAAGGGAATATGCTTTGAGGTTCACTTAACTCTCCAAATCTGCTCCTTCTATTGTGGCGGATCGTAGGGCTAAGATGAGTAAGATTGTATCGGGTGTGTCCGACATGGTAGTCAAAGAATGTTGCACCACTATGCTTGTCTGTAGCATGGACGTTTCTCGTCTTATGGCACATGCCCAACATATTGAATAGGAAAAGTTTAAGGAAATTTCTAGGGTAGCAAAAAGGGCAAGAATGGATGTTGGTAACTTTTCACATTCTAGGTCCAGTGGATTGGGTCGTTCAAGGTTTCAACAAAAGCTCTCCAGACAAGGTTCTTCAAATGCTCCTCCAAGGTCTAACAATGAAAGAATGTCGAACCCTAAACCTCAAGGATATGGTAATAGGTCCTTGATGCCTACTTGTGCTAAATATGGACAGAATCACAAGGGTAAGTGTTTAGCGGGTTCCAATGCTTGCTTTGGGTGTGGAAAGACGAATCAAAATATAAGGAATTGTCCTTTGATTGGTAAGAATGAGGGAGATACTC
Source organism: Solanum chiquidenum (assembly GCA_029582725.1). NCBI lineage: Eukaryota > Viridiplantae > Streptophyta > Magnoliopsida > Solanales > Solanaceae > Solanum > Solanum chiquidenum. The sequence goes on from JAJOOS010023888.1 coordinate 6,321, forward strand.
ATCGTAGGGCTCAACCCTACCCTTCATCCGATCCAACTAGTTTGGGTGCAAGTGCTTCTAAGCATAACCAATTTTATGCTCTCCAAACTAGAGGTGATCAAGAGAGTTCCTCAGACGTGGTAATCGGTATGTTAAAGGTTCTTCAATAAGATGTGTATGCTTTACTTGATCCCGGTGATACTTAGTCCTTTGTGACACCTTATATGGCTATGAGGTTTGATGTGGTCCCCGATGTGTTGTTAGAACCTTTTTATATCTCTACCCTTGCTGGTGATTCTGTGGCGGCTAAGAGGGTCTGTAGAAGATGTCCCCTTTCTTTATCCCATATTGTTACTCTTGTTGACTTGGTAGAGCTTGATATGTTAGACTTTGATGTTATCTTTGGTATGGATTAGTTACACTCTTGTTATGCCTCTATTGATTGTAGGACTCGTGTAGTCAAGTTTCAATTCCCAAATGAGCCTATCCTAGAGTGGAAGGGAGGAAATTCTATGCCTAGAGGTCAATTTGTTTCTTACTTTAAAGCTAGGAAGATGATTTCTAAGGGTTGTATTTACCATATAATTAGGGCGAGGGATGCAAATTCTTAAACCCCTATTCTTGAGTCGGTCCCATTGTAAATGAGTTTCTGGAAGTGTTCCTAGATGATATACCCGGTATTCCTCCCGAAAGGGAAATAGACTTCGGTATTGACCTTCTCCCAGATACACCACATATTTCTATTCCTCCTTATAGAATGGCTTCGGTGGGACTTAAGGAGATCAAAGAGTAGCTGAGAGATTTGTAGGATAAGGGTTACATCCGGCCAAGTATCTCTCATTGATTATCGACAATCTACAAGGTTACCATTAAGAACAAGTATCCTCTCCCAAGGATAGATGATTTATTTGATCAACTTCAAGGGGCAAGCTATTTCTCTAAGATTGATCTCTGGTCCGGTTATCACCAATTGAGGTTGAAAGACGAAGATATTCCGAAAATGGCTTTTAGAATCTGATATGGCCATTATGAGTTCTTAGTGACGTCCTTTGGTTTGACTAACGCTCCGACAACATTTATGGACTTTATGAATAGAGTATTCAAAAAATATCTTGACATGTTTGTGATTGTGTTTATCGATGATATTTTGATCTATTCAAGAAGTGAGAATGAGCATATAGATCATTTGAGGATCGTATTGCAAATACTCAAGGACTAACAACTTTTTTCTAAGTTTAGCAAATGTGAATTCTGGTTAAGGTCCGTAGCTTTTCTTGGTCATATAGTTTCAAGCAAGGGTATTGAGGTGAATCCAATTTAGATGGATGCGGTCAAGAGTTGGCCTAGACCTCTATCACTGATAGATATTCGAAGCTTCTTGGGTTTGGCCAGTTATTGTAGAATATTTTTTGAGAGAATTCTATGATTGCCTCTCCATTAATGACTTTGACTCAAAAAAAGGCCAAGTTCATATGGTCGGATGCTTGTGAGAAAATTTTCAAGAGTTGAAAAATAGACTTACTTTTGCTCTGGTGTTGACCTTCCCAAAAGGAACAAATAGTTTTATGGTTTATTGTGATGCCTCGAGAATTGGATTAGTGTGTGTTCTAATGCAAAATAGGAAAGTTATTGCCTATGCTTCAAGGAAACTCAAAGTTCATGAGAAAAATTATCCTACACACGACCTTGAGTTAGCGGCGGTCGTATTTTCTCTAAAGATTTGAAGGCATTATTTGTATGGTGCTCATGTCGATGTGTTTACCGAACACAAGAGTTTGCAATATGTGTTTAATAAACATGAATAAGTATAGATAAGCATAGGAAACATCAATACCATCTAATCTAAACATAATTTCACCAATAGAAATCATATTCACAAAGACCCACATCCTAGGACAATTTTACAGAATTAGGGGATCATGGGTTCTTCGAGAATTCCTTTGAAAATTGTCTTAAAAATCTTAATTCTACATCAATTCATCAGTAGAGTAATTTAGAAAATTGTTTGACAAAGAACCCATGGTTAGATTAAAAATTGGGAATTTTGGTCTTTGAATCACTTTTGAAAATCTTTGATAGAACTCCTTGAATGAGAGGTTATTCAAGAATAAAAAGTTACCATACCTTAATTATTGAAGACCCATGAAATTGAAGAAGAAATCAGTCGAAAACCCATCTTCTAGCTTGAGCTTCATCAAGATCTTCAATGGAGTTTTGAGAGAATCTATTTTTGAGAGGGAAGGGTCAATTTGAAGAATGGGGTCTAATTCTAGGTTTAGGGGTTTTAACCAACTTAAAATACCCTAAAATAGGTATAATAACCGTTTATAATAATTCCCCAAAGTACCCAAACTACCCCTCACTTAGTTTGACCTTTTAAACAAGTCAAACTTGAGTTTTATTTTCGTAGATTTCGTCGGGATCAAGTTCGCGACGCGGAGGTGTTCCCTCAAGTTTCTAGAAATTAAATTTCGAGACAGTAGAGTCCGCGATGTGTCCACGACGCGGACCAAACCTTTTGGCCATGGGTGGAGCAGGTCGGCGACGCGGAGCCACTCCCCCTATGCACAACTTCAAGCTACCTTGGCAGCTTGCTTGGCCAAGATTGGGGTCCTCCTCGGGGACCCTTATGGTGGCCCCCGGGGCATTGTATCCAAAAGTTTTGACCCTAAAACATTTATCAAGACACTAGGGTCACCTCCACTAATTTTAGTTTCCAAACAACACATAAAAACATGAACAACATACTGGAACACACCAACACGTAAAAGACTAGTTTCTGAACGCCTTGGTCGTCCCTTGACGTTTCACTTCCAAACTCTTCAAAACTGACTTAAAAGGCTATTATTCATTATTTTAACAAGTTATTAATGCATAAAACCCACGTGAGGCTCTACTTTATCCTACTTCATTTTGAGGGTCGTTACAATAACCCCCACTTAGGAACATTCGTCCTCGAGTGACACTTAAAACCCTTCTGAGGACTCAATGAAGCATCTAGTAACTCACAATACACAACATACAACATCAACCTAAGAGCACACATCAAGGAGGAACATCAACTCCACATAAAAGGCTCAAAACAACTTTGTGCAATTCAAGAAAGTAGCAACACATCTACCAACTCCTTATGCATCAACTTTATTATTTCCCATTTCATTGGAGGAACTTTCTTCTCCAAATCATCTTATCATATAGGAATTTAATCCACAACATCACTATGCTCAAAACTCTTTACTTCACATAAGTATAGGAGAAACTACCTTCTCCATATTCAATGAGCATCAACACATATATTAAGCAATCAACAAGACATTTCTTTAACAAGACAACATCAGCATGCTCATTACAACTTAAGCATGATTTTTTCACAAAAATATGCACATACAAGGAAATCGTGTCATAATCATCATTCTCATTTCCAACACCAAAGAAACACAACATTCAACTATCTCATTAAAGCACATTATGAAACTTTATCATAAGAAATCATTTAAGCATGCACTTCAAATCAAATCATGCAACACAAGCAAGTAGAAACTTTATTCACCGACTCATAATGCATCAACTACATAGGCCTTTCTCATGTTCATAGGAGGAACTACCTTCTCCTAATCATGACATGATATTTACCCCTTTTATATATCATCATAGGGTCCAATATGCAATGACTTTCAAATGAACACATAGACATGATCAACATTTCCACTCATGAGGCAATTAAGCAATTCATACTAGTTGCACCTTAACTTGAGGATTATAGATCATCTACTAGTCTTATCATTTAATCATCATACTATCAAGAACATACTTGTCATTACCATGTTTATTTATGTTCAAGGAGGGACTACCTTCTCCTAGTCATAACATACACACATGGCATCATAAAACTCATAAGAAAGCATTACACAAAGGTCAATTCGTTTAAGGAGAGTCTCAACTTCTAACCTATGCATGTTCATACTCTCTTCCTCATGAAGTAAAGAGTGCATTCACCATATAAATATGTATATTGACATGAGAAACATGAATTTTATTAATAAAATTCCATTTTTTTTAATAAGAATCCTTCAAAACATGCATAACATAGTGTCTTCTAGGACATGCATAACATACGGAGAACATGCAACTCATAATCATATGCAAAACTCCAAAACATGAACAAGCTACAAGGAACTCTTTGGTCTCAAGCTTGAATAAGAATAGAAGGAAAAGATAAGGATATCAACAACCTTACTACTCACTCATCATCCCCCACTTAGGGTGAAACCATCTAAGAGCACATTAAAGTAACCAAGAGAACTATCACTTACCAATTAAGCACAATGTCCTCCTCTTGGGATCAAGTTATGCAAACTCCTTTAATCACTACCTCCTACATCTCTAAGGTAGGAACCATTCTCCACTAAATCTTCACTATACTCCTTTTAGGTGAGGATTTCAATAATCCAAAAACAATATGTATCTATACCACTCCACTTCATATCTATCACCCAAAGTGATTCTCAACATGGAGAACTTAAGGAAGTTCAATGTAGAAATATTAAGGGCACTCAAAACCTTACCATCTAGGCACACTATCCCCCCACTTAGGGTGAGCTTAATCAACCCTTTATCACATCATACCATTATCAACACCTTTGGTGTAACATTCCGCTCAACCTTAACTAGGTATTATCTAAACACCCTCTTTGAATGACCATACTTAAGATCAACCTTACAAGACAACTATCTTCTTTAGACTTGGTCAACATCTATTCTCTTGTCCTTCCCACGAACTAAGGGGTACATGCAACTCTCCAAGTTAACCTTAGAGCAAAATACAATCCCAACTCATGGAACAAAACCCCTTTTTCCACTCTTAGGGAAAGCCTACAAAAGAACTCTGATTCACACAAGGACAACCATGAAGCATCACTCGTAAAGAAAGGGCAACTTTTAACTCACACTAGTTAACACATTCCTTCAAAACTCCTCAAATCTACACCATGACTTTCTTCTATCATTACCCATCATCATAAAGTAACTCATCATTCTAAAAGGATTTCATTCTTACCATAATGACTCTTATCATACGAGAACTACACCATCATACAACATTTTCAATGTAATGCTCCCAACCTCATAGGTCACACATAGCCATGATTGGTATCACAATACGATTTCCAAATCTACCTTCATATCTACTCAAAAGCCTCAAAAATATTTTGACTAGCATCAATTACCTTAGAATATCATGACGAATAAAAGAACAAAACTTTACTTCTTTTCTTAACTATGCGAAAAATGGCCGAATATTACGTAAATGCCCAAAATGGCCGAAATATCAAGAAAAATACATAAACAAAACAAGAAAATACTTTCAAATTTTTTTGACTTGCACCAATGACCTTAGAATATCGTGACGGATAAAAGAACATGTCACAACCCGAGCCTACACCCTGGATGTGGCCGGCGCTCGTTAACCATTGTTGGTCCCCAAGCGAACTCTCATCCTGGCTGACTACAAGCGGAAGACTAACTCAAGCATACAAAGCTTAAAACTGAATAAAATTTATGAAACTCAAATACAAAGCTTTAACTCAAATGATTTACTCTGAATATAAATAGTATTTAACTAGCCAAAAATAGGCAACTCAAATCTTTAAAACATTGAAGAAAATAAATGAACAAACTTCTGAAACTCTACTGTCTATCTACGAAGCCTCTAAATGACAAAAATGGAAGTCGGGACAAGACCCACAACATCCTAACAACTGATATAACTGAAAGGTAAATGAAATCCTCCGAAAGCAAGGAGTCTCACCATAGCTAACTCAAACTTCATGTGGTATCAACGAAGCTCCTGTTGATGATCCTGAATACATGTATCTGCATCATAAAATGATGCAGGCCAAATGGCTCAGTACATGGAATGTACGAGCATGTAAAGGGAAATCTAAAGCATAAACGAAAGCTTGAATTAGTAGCAAATAAACATACTTACCTCTTCTAAAACTTACTCAACTCAAGGAATACTCAAGGATACTCAAAACTACTCAAATTTACTCAACTCAGAAGTACTCAAGGATAAGACACTCAACTAAGTAATAAGGTTCCAACTTAGTGAAAAGGGGCTCAACTCAATAATAATGTAACACCCCGTATCTGAAACAGACCAAAAATGCAGATTTTGAGAAGTTACAGGTGCAACTTACGGTCACCATCCACGGACCGTAGGTCAGACCACGGCTCGTGCTGGTGGTCCGTGGTTCACCACTGAAACCCATCCCAAAACCAACTCAGAAAAATCGACTAAGTTTCGACCCACGGACAGACCTACGGTCTGTAGATCAAACCACGGTCCGTGGTCTGTGTCCGTGGATCAAGACCCCCTATACCCAGCCTCTGACGCAAACGACGGTCGACCAGTACGGACCGGCAGTCGATCCACGGTCCATAGGTATGACCGTAGATGAGAGTCAACAGCCAATTAGCTGAATATTGTTGATAAGTCAACTTCAGATGGTCATAACTTTTAGCACAAATTGAATTATGTGTGCCACGACCTATGGTATGATAGATAATTGAATTATCTTTCCAGCTCCACCGAGTTTTCTAAATTCCGAATTTCGAGTAAAACGTTATGCTCGTTTTAGTTAAGCCCTGTCGGGCAGACCCGACCTACGGACCCAATCGACGGACCGTCGATTGATTGACGGACCGTAGGTCCAGTCCGTCGGTCACTCCGACAACAATTAAGTCAGAGGTCTTTTGGTCTTTTCCTATTTCGTTTAAACCCTAAGATACGTCGTTTAGACCCTAAATCATGAGATTTTAGTTAGTTTAAACCTAGAAACATAACTAGAACTTACCTAAGTCAAATCATTAATCAAACTTAGAAGAATTAGAACGTTAAGAGTAGAAAAGAGATCAAGAACTCTAGTTCAAGAACGTAGCAAGTTTTCTTCAGTTCCAGCCCTGAAATCGAGAGATTTCTCCGTGGAATTCGTCACCAGGTATGTGGGATTTCACTAGTGGGTTCCTTTCACCCATTAGGTCCTTAGTTTTCAGTCAGTTTCTCGATTCCCTTATTATGAATAGACCTAGGGTTTCTAGAATTACTGCAGATCATACATGAATTAGTTATTAACATGTTCCAAATCAGATTATCATGTTATTGCTCAGTTTATTGCATGAATTTCAGAACCCTAGCTATGTATTTCTTTAGTTCTTGAATTACACATGCTAGGTCAGATATTTCAGTATTCAGTT
>JAJOOS010023889.1:0-27495 GCA_029582725.1 Solanum chiquidenum
ACCAAAGCAGATTATACAACTGCTTTCTTTTGTATATGTATAGCGAAATATACATATTTATGTTTGCTATGGAGCGCAATTATGCAAACTTTGCTATAGCATACAAATATAAATTTTGTGTTTGCTATATGTGAAAGTTGCTCTTGTTTTTGCATTTTCAATCTTGTACATACATCACTTAACACTTAACAGGAAAGAAACCAAGTTGCAATTTTGAGATATGTAGTATTTTATTGTAGTTATTTTTTAACGGAAAATGGCCTAAAATATCCTTGAACTATTAGAAATGGTACTAAACTACCCTTCATCCACCTATTTGCTCCTAAATACTCATGTCATACACCTACTGGCTCCCAAATACCCATGTCATCCATCTTTTGGTCCAATATTGACCACTTTTATAATAAATTATCATTTAAATATTTTTTTTTTTAAATACGTGGAGACCGTCTACTGGATACAATTTGATTACTTAAATTAATTTACAAACTCACACATTATTAAATATACTCTACCTAAATTAACTACATTTGATCAAAATTAATTAATTACACCCGTCCCAAATTACATGTACCCACCGATTAAAACAAATACACCATTCATTCCCAACATTTCACTTCATCTCCCAACCTTCTTCCCCAATATATTCGCCTACAATCTCGAAAAACACTACCTAAATACACAAATATATCACCAAAAAAAATACCAAAACACTCATGATTTTTTATAGTGATACATGAGTGTATTTAGGTAGTGTTTGTCACGACCCAAAGTACCCCCTAGACGTGAAATGACGCATAGGATCCCGAAATATACTACACAAGCTACTTAGCATAAATCATACAAGATGACAGAGTTTAAGAGTTTAAAAGACAGTTTATATCATATAGAGTTTGACAAAAATCAAAGTGGAAGTCTAAATAGTCTCAAACTCATCTATTACATCAAGAGTGATTGGGACGTAACCCATGCATCACATACAATATCTGAAAAGTAAAGACAATAAGAAATAAAAGGTTCGGTCCTCAAAACATGAGGACTCACCAATCTTCAACAACTACTAAAGTGCTCACTGGCCACGAGGATGCATGATCGAAGCGTCGGACCCTATATTTTGAAAGAATGTAGGCAAAAGTATGCATTAGTACAAAGAATGTATCAAGTATGATAGCAATGCACAAGAGTTATTAAATCATGCTAAAAGGAATTTTCATGACATGCGAGGACCAAGTTAAAATATAAGATAAGAGGTTAGAAGCATAATTATGATCATGGTCAATGCAAGTAAAAACAATCATCTTTGAACATATATGAGATACTTCTAGAAGTAACCTTAATTCATTGTTATTGTGGGAGTTAGCCTTAACCGATATAGAGACCATATGAGCTATAACATGGAATCCGGTGTCTACCCCACACTGAAAAAAAGGATGTCCTACGTGCCAAGGTAAGGACCATAACTTCTAGCTTAAGTGAATCCACTAGCTAATGTCTATCTAAGACAAACCTATAGTGATACGTAGTTATCGGACATGGGTAATCGCCTTTCGTCCATTCGGTTCTAAGCAAAAATTCCACGGAATAGTCATTAGTCTTAACGTATCTTAACATCCATGATGGGTTTTTGCCACTTGTCTTATCATTAGAGGACATGGGTAATCAGCGCTTGCCTTATCATCCATGGAAGGCACATCAAATAGCCAATCCAAGCTAGTTTCATTAGATTAGCTCCAAAATCTTGATTAAAAGTTTAGTTGAGAAAATTTTTCAACCCTAAGAATACTTTATGTGAGCAAACATTTTCACATTCATGTATTGAGTAATATGTGAGAAATCCTTTCACAACAACAACATTGATGCTTCACTCTCAAAGTAAATCTTAAATCATTTTCATCAATTTTCATAAGAACATGCATATCTTCAGAAATTCATCCTTCATAATTCAAAACCCACATTATATCATCATAGTCTAGAAAATATGGGTTAAGCATGACTTCATGAGAATTTAACTTAAAAGCATGTAATTACTTCAATTCATACATAAGAAAACATAAAACAATCAATTGGATCAACATTGAAAAGAACCCGTGGCAATTGAATAAAACCCTAATTTGATTGGGGAATCTAACTTTACGAAATTGGTGAATTTAGGAAATGGACGAAAGATCTCCATAGGTGAAGACTATCATACCTTGATGCCAAAATCTTGTAAGTAATGGAGGATTTGGAGACTTGATCTTGACACCCTAGTCTTCTTCTTCTTTCTTAGAGAGAGAAATATTTGAGAGGTTGAACTTGATCAACTTTTGGGAATTTGAGAGAATGAATTGAATTGGGTGATTTTGGGGGTAAAAATCATTATATAGGGCTTTGGGTAGAGGGTAAAACGACATAGTTCTAGGTAAAAACATTTAGGAAAAAACCCAAAAGCCCTTCTAAAAAAAACTTCCAACCTCCATCGATGGTGGGGACCTACGGTCGGTGGGCCCACTTATGGACCGTCCTGGTCGACGGGTTCAGAAACTTATTTCTTGGACCCTCGACTGACAGGACCCATGCACAGACCGTGGGTCAAGCTATGATCCATACATGGCCTCTATGGGTCCAACTAAAATTTCTTAAAATCTCTGTAACATCTCGCAAATTGAAAGAACTAGAAAGAGCTAGAATTAGAAAGAGTGATTATTGGAAATAATAAAAATGTGGAATTTGTTTTGGTTAAGTTAAGTTAAGTTTGAGTGTTTGGGAAACTTTAAATGATCATAACTCCTAGATCAGGATGAGTTCGGTGTGTTTCCAGATATATCGTTGAAAATATCTTGGAATAATATTTCCAACACCGCCAAGTTTGCGCGATTCCAAGTTCGTATGAGTGAGATATGCCCATTTGAAGTTGGGTTGTTTGAATAAGGAAAGTCCAATCCGGATTTTAGAAGGGCATTATGGTCTTTTCACCACCCAATTAATTAATTCCATTTTTGGTAATTAAGTTTGGGTCTAAACTGATTGGATTCACTTTATGCTTTTGAGAAACAAGTTAGGGTTTTGAGAGATGAGAAAAGAAGAGGAGAAAAGAGGAGAAGGAGTAAGGAATCGTCAAGTTCTTAAAGCTAGGCTCGTGGATTTCGTCAAGGGGTGATACCTAAGAGGTATGTGAGGGTTTCATAACGTTGAGTTTTTCACCCACGTGCCAAACATGTTTATTACAGTGTGAATTCATCCTAAAAGAGTTTGAAAATTGATGTTACGTTCTTGAATTGTATTCTTGAATTTGATATCGTTCTTGAATTGGGCTGAATTGAGATGTTTCTGAGATCTTTACATCGAGTTTTAGAGTTGCTTGGAGTTAGGTTCTTGGGTACACATGATGGGTATCGGAATCTAAAAAGAATTTGAGAAGAATAGTCGAGTCTTGGTGAATTGGGGCTGGAAAATGAAGAAGGGAAAAGTCGAGCGAGTTTTGGCACGCAAGTTTGCGTCGCGAACTTGCTCCCCCAGTGAACAAAAACCCGCTCCGCGTCGTAGTTGGGACGCGGACTCCTCTGTCTCAAAATTTAATTTTGCGATCAAATATTCAAATGAAACTCCGCATTGAGGACTTGTTCTAAGACGATGATTTCTTGATCTTTTCTCATGTTTAGCTATCTACAAATCATTCCTAAACATCATGAGATCCTTCCTATCACAAATCATAATCCTTGAATCCATTATTCAATTCATGGAAAGTTAAGAGTCAATTCAAGAGAAGTTAAGAGTCAAGTCAAGAGAAGTTCTTAAAGTTTTCCAAAAGTCTTTTACAAACGTTTTAACTTTGTTTTAAGACTTGAATTTTGAGTTGAGTAAAGCGTAAAGTTTGATGTTCATTTCTTCAAAAGAGTATATCGGGACTATGTATTCCCAAAGAGTAAATGTAATCACATTTAAACAAGAAAGGAAACTGAGATTTCCAAAAGAGCCTTTGAGGTAGTTTTCAGTAAAGAGTAACAGTAAAGTTCATTCTTCAAAGATTATTCGGGAACTAAGTATTCCCAAGAGTTAAGATATTTTCATATTTGAGCAAGAAAGGAAATAGAGATTTCCAAAAGAGCTTTTAAGCTAAGTTTTTGAGTAATTATCTCAAACCAAAGAAAGAGTTTTGTTTTTACAAACATATGAGCTAAAGTATATTTTGGGAGTAGTATTGAGCACCGATATGGGGACGAGTTTGATTTCAGATAACTCACGTCTTCATAAATTATGTAACTATCATGGGTAGTAAAGGATCATAATTTTTAGATGATTTCTTAAGATGCTTTTAGCATAGACTAGTGGATCCACTTAGTTAAGCGTACTATATGACGGCAAAGTATAGGACAGTTTTGGCTGCGTGGGAAAGACGTTGTATCACCACTTAGGCTCATAGTGGTGGTTGTCGGTTAGAGAAAGTCCTACAGAAACTATATTACTTTATTATATGAATAAAATTTAGTTTGTTATTGTATTTTCTTTAACGAACTAAGTTGTTTTCTACTATTTTAAAGGCTTTCTATACATTGCATGTGTTTTATTGCTTTATATTGAGTTAAGTTATTCAGGAGTTGAGTAAAGCCAAGGTAAGTGTTTCTTTCAGATTCTTTTCAAACTTAAGTTATGTTTAGCATTCCAACTCGCATACTCGTACATTCAATGTACTGATGCCAATTGGCATGCATCTTAATGTGATGCAGACGAAGGTAATCAAGATCAGTATCTAGCGCCTCGTTGATCCAGCTGAGCACTCAGATTCTTGTGGTGAGCCTCCTTGGTTTTCAGAGGATCCCTTTTTGTTGCTTTTTAGTATTTAGTTCATTCGGATGTCGCGGATCTTGTCCCAACATTCAGTTCAGTTATTAGAGGCATCATAGATAGACAATCGGTTAGTTCATTTGTCTTTATCTTGTTACTGACTTATATTCAGTTTTGAGTTGCCACTTTGGCTAAGTTAAATGTTTATTTCTAAAATATTATGAGTTAAGTTTGAGACAGTTGAGTTATCTTGCATTTGAGTTCTTTTCTTAATGCTTAAAGTCTTTCGCTGAGTAAGTAGGCCAGGCCAAGGGTTCGCTTGGGGTCAACAATGGTTCTCGAGTGCCAGCCACGCCCAGGGTGTAGACTCGGGGTGTGACAATCTCCAAGCCTGAGACTCACCTATGAGACATAAATACGACTCGTACATTGGATGACGCACCGTCCTGTTGAACCGTATAAAAGTACCGGGACTTGACACTTTTAGGAATTTCTGAACTCACCACCCACAGCCCCACCTACGTCCCGTATGCCAATCCCCGGACCGTCTGTGGTTCCGTTGGTACTGACACCAGTTTTAGAAAAAACTGTAATTTTTCATCTTTTCAAATATGAGGTGTTATAGTATTTTTTGAAATTGTAAGCAAATATATTGGGGAAGTTATGTTGGAAGATGAAGTGAAATGTTGGGAATGAAGAGTGTATTTATTTTTATCAGTGGGGTAAATATAATTTGGGGTGGGTTTAGTTAATTGGGTCGGGTATAGTTAACTTGAGTCGAGTACTGTAATCAATTTGGGTCTGGTATAATTAGTAATGGGTGAGTTTGTAAATTAATTTTAGTAATTAAATTGTAACCAATAGATGGTTGACAGGTATTTTAAAAAAATATTTAAATGATAATCCACTATAAAAGTGGTCAGTATTGGACTCAAAGGTGGATGAAAGGGTATTTGGGAGCCAATAGGTGGATGTCAGGGGTATTTGGGAGCCAATAGGTGGATGGAGGATAGTTTTGTACCATTTACGATAGTTCGAGGATATTTTAGGCCCTTTTCCGTTTAGAAAAAAAAAATCTTTATCACTTTTTCTATAATTTTTTTTTGTTATTCTAGAATTTACAAAAGAAAAAATATATTCTAGAAACTAGATAAAAAAAGTCATTAGATTTTCAAAGAACTACATACAGTGGAGACCCCCTCATTGCCCTGCCCAATAGATTTGGACTCGACATGCTCCGTCCTATAAGGTCAAAACTCACTCTTACCCCACATCTATCCTACCCCATTGTAGCCCCTATATTACTTATACTATAAATAGAAAGTCTCTAAGATAAAATTTAGATTACGAAATTGTCCTGATAAATTTAATATACAATTTTGTCCTTACCTTATAAATCTCTTTTCTAAACTTTTTGCATAAAAAACAACCACATGCAAAGCTTTTACTTTACAAATTCCATAAATATATCTTGTTGTAAAACTAAAGCAAAATAAGAAAATAAATATAGAAGATGAGAGCAATAGAAATAGGGAGACAAGACATGAGAACTTTTTTTATTCTTCCAAGTATTCAAGTGTATACAATATGAAACCTTTTTTCTTTATTTATAGTATAACATAGAGGTATACAAAATGTTAGTTATAAATATAACATTAATCATGAATATAAAGTAGGAGGTTATGGAGGTGTAAGGTTTCAAGAATGATGGTCATAAAGGTGGAGGTTATTCATAATGGAGGAAAGTAATGGAGATAATTAGTAAGAGTAACTTCTTGGTGTAGTAGGCATCCACAATATAATATTTTATAATACTCCCCCTTGGATGTCCATAGATAATGTGCCTCGTTGAAGCTTTACTAGGAAAAATCTTGTGGAAAAATTCTAGTGAAGAAAAAAGAGTACATATAATTTTTAATATGCATTATTTGTTACCTCATTAAAAATCTTGCCAGGAAAATCTAGTGGAACAAAACCTCAGTCAAGGAAAAAAGAGTATTACGCATATTATACCCCCGATCAAAATACCACTTAATTTCTTGTGATGATGTCATCCAATCTTATATACCAGCTTCTCAAATATTGATACTGTTCTTCTGATCAAATTACATTCACAAAGATGTTGCATTCTTAAACTCATCCTGATATATCATTTTCTGGTTTCATCAATATGATGAGGCTTTGAACTTAGCCAAATACATTCTTAAAAATCACTCTATTCGTGACCTTACAATTACATGTAAATTGCTCATTCAACTTGTTCATAATAACAATCATATTATGGACACTTTCATTTGCAATTGATTGTCTTGTAGAATAACTTGATATAACTTCAATGTGATACTATTTTCTGTAGATTAAATAACCTTCTTGCATTTTGTATAGCCAATAATTCATTGACAATATTGTTTAGAGATAATAAATTTATACCAATTAGATATCAATCAAATATCTCGAAGTGAATTATCTCTTGCCTGCACATTAATAAAAATATTATCTCATGGATAATCATGTGAAAAGTTGCATTAACGCGGAATTCACTCCGAAAGAAGCACTTCATGACGCATCCCAAAATTTAATTGATTTATTTATTCCCTTTTTACATATGGCGAGGATAAATAAATGTATTCATTGCAACAAGACATAGTACGTGCAAACCATTTTCATAAAATCAAATTTGATGTTTCTTTATGTTAAGCGATCTCACAACCATTGAGGTACTATTCAATGGAATCACTTAAAAAAAATTTAAATCTTTCAAAGATTTTTCATAGAACCTTCACTGTCTAGCTAGACAAAACAACAATTTAATCATACATATTCTAGTATTTCATCTATTGCCAGATTGAAAGAAACATCATTGCATCCATCACGGAAGAACATATCTCCGTATAATAATGTCAGGACTTTTGTGAAAAAAGATATGTTGCAAGACACAAGCCGTACTTTAAATATTACGATTATACTTTGGCACATTTGTACCCCACTGACAATATACCTTAAGCTATGGACTATAATTTCAAAACATCACTTACAAGTAAAATAAAATATACGTATTTTACTAGTCAATTATATATCTGTCCACATTATTTGACAGATTTAAACTCAAGATCCTCATTACCATTTATAATATTAAGCACCACATTATATCAAATCTACCTTCGACAGTCATTTTAATATTAGTTATAATACAACATAACTTATCAAGATCTCTTCATTTTTCATCATTTTTAGGTACCTGAACCTTTGACAAGGTTTTATGAAGTGTTATGTCATGGTTCTCTTTTAAAGCACTTGCCTCATTATCATGATCATTTTGATAATTTGCTCCTCTCCTTCCTCAAGAAATTTTACGTTTGGAATCGATTGGTCAATCACTTTTCTGGTGTACCATAGTCTCTGTCCTCCAAGGACCATTTATATGAGCATTTGGACCTTAATTAAAATATTGGCTCAGCATATACATCTGACAAATGAATTATCTCTTGAACTTCAAGTTCACATTTTTTAATGAGGATCTAGATAATTCACCCCACACATAATTTTCAGCTGCTAATCATATCTCCCCCTAATGTTAGGAAATCTACCATTTACCCCAACCTCATTTGGAGATCTATCTTTGTGCGTGGTGGATCAGTAGAATCATATGTGCGCACATCAAATTTTTAGATGGAAATTATTTGGTTCCCGACCCTGAACCAATTGTGATGGAAGAACCTAATTATCTTAATGCATACATGTTAAATAAACTCATCTCATACCAAATTTTATTTGAGAGTTTTGTTCTCATAATCAATGGTGTAGCTATAATTGGAGGCATACAATTTTTGCTAAACCAACCAATATTATCAACATATTTTTATAGTTTTGAACTGTACTCTTAATTTAACAATTCGAATAAATAACCTTACAAAAAATAATTTTTAAGTTGATAACAAATGCACATGTGACCATACCATATATGCATCCATTAAATCATAATAGTAAGCGGTCCACGTGGTAGGTGAACGGACCCATATTCACCTTTTTATATGTTTCAAATAATTTCAGGGGATACAATCCCAACCTTAGCTGGTACAATGATCATTTTATCATGAGAACATGCAACACAAGAGAATTCTTGAAGAATATTTTATTTCTTCAACATAGAGCCACGTGAATTTTCAATTTCTTTTGCATTACATTTGAACCAGAATGACCAACTAGTTATGCCAACTGATATTTATTCTGGTAAACTTTTAGTTTACTTTTGCATGTGATTCCATCATCATGTCCTTATTTGTATACAACAAACAAGAGAAGAAGGTGGGTAAACTTTTATGTAAATATTTACAACCCGCTTCAATTATAGTAATTTCAAGATATTTAATCTTTCAATAATGTACAATCACAATATAATAATTTTTCTTTTCAATTCCCTGAAACTTATAAAGTTTCTTTTGAGACTTACTACAACCCCAATATTATGAACAACTTCATTTCCTTGAATAGTGCTGGAAAGACATAACATTTTTTAAATAGTATTCTTTATTGATTAAGTGATATAGTAGAAAACAAATACTTATAACTAACAATTGTAAGGTTAGAGTCCTATTTTAGGAAGGAGTATATATTGCTATAAATGTATATTATGTAAATCAGTTATATTCTATGAAAGAATATATTTTTTGTTTACTATACAATTATAATTTTATCTAACATCCCCCCTCAAATTGATATATATAATCATAGAGTAGAAATTTGGAGATAAGTTATTGATGTGGTGCTCGTTTCATTTCCTTTATACATAAATCGGAAAGCTGATCATGAGAAGAAATGTGTTGTAGAGTGATGACACAATTGGTAACCAATTCTCGAATGTAATGACAGTCCACCTCTATATGCTTTGTGTTTTCGTGTTGCACCAGATTTGTGGCTATTTTAATCACACTAGTGTTATCAACATGTAACATTGTGGGAGATGTAATAGTGACACCAAGATTAGATAATAGCCACTGTAGCCAAAAAAATTTGTACTTGCTGCCGACATAGCACGATACTCAGCCTTTGCAGATTATTTAGATGTACATGATTATTTCTTACATTTCCAAGATATCATGGATGTGCCAAGAAATATGCACCAGCAGTAACAAAGCGATGTGAATTGGGACAACCAACCCAATTTGCATCAGTATATCCTTCAAGATGTATAGAAGAATTATAATGAAAAAGAACACCTTGACTTATAGAACCACGAACATATCGAATGACATTAAGTAATGCAGTGTGATATATACAACAAGGATTAGCCACAAACTGACTTACAACTTGTAAGAGATGTCTGGCCTTGTCATACTGAGATGAACTAATGATCTCACCAACTGCCGGTACAATGTTGGATCATTGAACAGTTCCCCATCAACCTCCTTGTACTTCGTATTAATGTCCATCAGGTGTACACAACCTTATCATTGGTAAGACCAACCCTTCCAACAAGATTACTAACATACTTTTGTTGTGTAAGCATGATCCCAGTTGGCAAGTAAAGTACTTCAAGTCCAAGAAAGTATGTGAGTCATCCCAAGTCCTTCATCGTAAATGAGATGTGCAAGAATTTTTTCAACTTAGTAATATTCTCTGGATCATTTCTTGTGATAATGATCTTATCAACATAGATGAGAAGTATTGTGATACCTACTTGAGAAGTAGAAGAAACATGGAATAATCTCAAGAACTCTGAGAAAAGCCCACAGTTTGAATCGTGGATTAAAATTTATCAAATCAAGCTTTGGGAGCCTATTTTAAGCCATAAAGAGATTTTTGAAGACTACAAACAACATTTAGTCTTGGTAGAACACATCCAGGTGGTAGTTTCATAAACACAACTTCTTTATGTCACCGTAAAGAAACACATTTTTCACATCCATCTGATATAAGGTACAACATCTCATTGAAGCCATATCCAATAATGTTCGTACCGTTGTCATCTTAGCAACAAGTGCAAAAGTCTCTTCATAATCTACCCATACTCCTTTTTGTACCTTTGAGCAATCAATCAAGATTTGTAGCTATCAATTGTATCATTTACCTTAAGTTTAATGGAATACACCCACTTACATTCAATGCACGAAGCTCTTCCAACATTGAATCTTTCCAACAAGTTTGTGTAGAAGCCTAAGAGTAAGATATAGGTACGTCAATAGAATGTAGTATGGTATACATGGCATAATACTTACCAAATTTCTCTGGAGAGTAATCGAACCATTCAGAAGTATGGCAGTCTATCCTACTAGATAAGCGTGGGGGAGTAATTGATGAGATGATTCCTCTTCTGAAGATGAGGATGAGGATGTAAAGTCAATACCTGAAGGACAGAAGGGCTGGAGATCATCATTATCATAGTTCATGGGCTGCTCCGGAGGATCAGTAGCTACCGCATCATCATCAAACTTGTACAAGAAAATAGATTTTGAAGCATGTTTAGAATTGTGTTTTTAAGAAAATTGACCCTAAAAAGATAACATGATTGGATACACGAAGCTAACAACGAGATGCATTATAACAAAGATATCCCTTTTGTGTGTTGTGTAGCCCATAAAAATACATTGTGATGCTTTTATTGAAAACTTTTGTCATTCATGCGTTGGAAGATGGACAAATCCAACACAACCAAAAACTCGCAAGTGGGAATAATCAAGCTTCTTATGAAATAATTTGAAGTACGGTGTCTCCTTGGCAATGATTGGGGAAGTTTGTCTATTAATCAAATAGACGGAAGTATGTACTACTTCAGGCCAAAAACTCCTAGGCATATTAGATGTACCGCCAATGAAGTTTTCAAAACATGCTGATTCTTCCTTTTACGACTCCATTTTGTTTCGGAGTATGAGGGAAAATGCGTTGGGAAAAAATTCCTTTGTTTTTGAAAAACTCAAGAAGATTAGTCTTAGTGTACTCTCCTCCAGAATCAGAATGAAATATTTTTATAGTTTTATGAAATTGTGTATAAACATACTCAACAAATTTATAATAAGAGTCGTAACTTCATATTTATTGCAAATAAAAAAAACATGTGTAATGAGATACATGTTCAATAAATAAGATAAAGTACTTATATTTCATCCTTGATATAATAGGAGAAGAACCCCAAACATCACTATGCACTAAATCAAACAGATCTTCATACGAAGATGTAGTGCATGGAAAATGGAGCTTGTGACTATTCGAACAAGCATAATAAGAACATGTCAGAGGGAGACAAGAATGAATGCCATATGTATCTGAAAGACGTGATTCGAGCATGTGATGAAATCGAGAGAAATGAGGATGACCCATCTTATTATGCCAAAGAGTGAGCAACTTATTCGAGCGAGTAACATCTGCGGCAGAAACTAAAAGAAAACAATGACGCAAATGACGATGAACCGAATCTAGAAGAAATATTCTGCCAACTTTACTCCCTTGACCATGGTCATTCCGATTTTCAGATTCTGAGCAACACAATCATTGGGTGAGAAATTTTACAACACAATTTTGATCAACTAGCTTACCTACTAAAACCAAATTAGCCTTTAAATATGATACATAAAGAACATTTGACAAATTTCCAACATAACCAATACTCGAAGTGGACAATGTATGCCCGTTTGCCGTATGAATAACATGTTTAGAAATATCATCATACAATGAAAAAAATTGGGACAAATCTCTAGTCATATAATTGGAAGCACCTGAATCTAGATGCCAAGTAGATTTAATAGTATTACTTGTACCCGAGGATGCCGAGAGTGCACTTGATATGGCTCCGAGAAGGACAACTGCTATAGAATCTCGGATCAGCCTTTCAAGATCATGTACAACAGGAAAGGAACTAGATGGTTTAGTGACGTCTGTCTAGTATGTTTTACGAATAGGTATCGAACGATTTGGACGATGACGACAATCCGAAATACGATGGCTAGTAATCTTGCAATAAGCATAAAACTTGTTCTTCTTAGGAAAATTGAATGCTATGTGATCAAAGTCATGGTATTCATAGCGCTGGACATTTCTCTTAGTATTTCCAGTTGAAGCAACAATGGGTAATGGCATAGATTCCATGGAAGTCTGAGTTCCAAGCATGACAAAACAATTCCACTTGTCTTCACTATTGTCATCTTCACAAAATAGACTTACCCTATAGTGAGTTCTTCAATTCAATGTAACGCCATCATAAAAGGAGAATGTGTCATAAGGGAATTCAACTTGCCTCCACTTTTTGTCTCCAAGACTAGGAACTATAAGAAACTCATCATTTTTTTGTAGAGTCAGATGACTAATCATAAGCATATCTCTGTAAACATTCTTGGAGCAATCAAAACAAAGTCCACCCCTTGTACCATAGTCGTCCAAGTTCAGGTCGTCAAGCTCAAGCTCAAACACTTTGGTGTAAAATCGGGTGGCAGGATTCCAAAAATACACATGCTTGCCAATATTAATCAATAAAAGACATGACAAGACCCTAAAACATTCATAGTTCTCTATAACTCTCATGATCAATATGCATTATCAAGAAAGAAACGTTGAGCTCTTCCAAAGTGAGATATTGATTTATGAATCGAATGGAGCTCGTTAATTCTAAATATTCTTTAAATGTCATCAAACGATTTCTCTTTCTCGTTATTGATTATTGGAGAGCTCGAATTTTGGGTTTGAAATCCATAAACACCGTGACTTTGAAACACACTGGAATCGTAAAAGAGATTACACGGGTAAATATGAGAAAATAACATAGTAATTTCATAAAGTAGATATGCTATTAGGTAATTTGGTATTTCAAGTGAATGTTTGTTTCTTTTGTTTCCCATAGTGGAAGGAAGGGCTACGTTAAAATTAAAACCTAGGGTCAACTTAAATAGGGAGTGACATTTTTTTTACTTTTATTGCTATTAATATTTTATCCATCTAGAATTCAAAAAGGAAATAAATATAATAGACCAAATAGTAGTTAAGTTGAAGTAGGAAAGAATATACCTTTTAAGTTACCATGTTTGAGTTTTTTCTTTTTGCCTTGTTCCTTGAAGAGAACTAATAATTTACCATAATTAATATATTTTTTTATCTAAGAAAAAATTACAAAGCATTCATATTTATTGAAGGAAAAAGATTATGGACTCTTATAACTATTTTCTTCTCATTCAACAAAAATCTAAATAGATATGACTTTTATTTATTATTTTTTAAAAATAGATGAGTTGCTTATAAAGATTACTAAGTATCCCATAATTTATTTTGATCCCATTAAGAAAAAATTTCACATATTTTTTAATCATGAATCCTCCATTCCAAAGTCCCCTCGGTGCTAAGTAAATCCCAACGGAAAAGACATAATCATATTCATATCAAATACTTGGAAAGGCACAATTAAACTACCAATTCAATTATAAGTCCTCATAGAGGAGCTCCTTTCAAACCATGATTTCATAAACTTTCATATTAGACACTTACATTTCTAAGTATCTAAAACATGATATCATTCATATGTGAGAAAACCTTTCACAAATTATTGATACTGATCTTAAAAGCATGATCCATTGTTCATAAATAATCCTTTTCATAAAACATGCATAACTTTCATAATCATAATTCATAACTTCATAAGCTTTGTTCATAAGTCCATAGTCATAATCAAGCAAGAAGCATGGGTCCATACGAAATCAATTGAAAACCATGTAATTGAATCAAATCATGTATAATAATATTGAAATTAAACAACTGAATCATAAAAAGAGGACCCAAGGAGATTTACATGAAACCCTAATGAAATTGGGTGAAATCAATTTAGGAGTTTGAGATTCTTTTGGGACTCAATGGATGAAAGGGATCCATTGGTGAATTCTCACATACCTTGATATCAAAGCCTGGCAAAGCAAAAGAAGGAGAATACTTTGAAGCTTAAAACCCTAACTCTTCTTTCTTGAGCTTGAGAGAGAATTGGACAGGATGAACTTAGATGGGAATTGGAGTTTTGAGAGAATGAGAGGGTTTGGGTAGTTTTAGGAATTGAAAATTTGTTAAAGGACTTAAAAATAGGCAAGAAACGACGTAGTATAGGCATTAAATGCATGAGAAAAGACCCAAATATCCTTAAGAAATAATTATCAAAAAAACCTACGATGGGGGGTCTACGAACCGTAGGGCGGACTATTGTACGTTCTGTTAAATCGTAGATCCTTGACTAGAGCTTGAAAATCTGAACAAATTCTAAGATTTAGTCTTACGGCTCGTCATCTGGTCTATAGTCCATAGACCTTACACGTAGACCTCACATTACCAAAAATTACCTAAGTCCAATCACCGTTCCACGAGACCCTTCTACTACTCATAACCAAGACTAAAACTCGTAGTCCTAAACCATAAATCACTTGTCCTTCAATGTACCTAAGTGGAGAACCATCCTACAGATGCCACCTATGACCCGTAGTCCATTTGACGACTTGTCCTGTTAAATCATATCTCATCATCAGAGACTTGACATTTTTCCAAAATTCATACCAATGTATATGAGACTTAACCTACGACCCGTAGAACACCCTACAACTTGTAGGTCGAGTCGTAGCACCAGAATCCTGCAACTTTTTTTAGAACTTTTCCAACTCAAACTCAACTTTTGATTTCTGAGGTATTACAATACCTCCCATTTGGCAACATTCATCCTCGAATGGGACTAAAGATAGCATTAATATAGTAAGGAGATAGATCTAACAACCTAATATGAATGCAAATCTCATCAAAATGCACATAAACAAAGAGACATTCACTCCAAGCTAAATCATAATATCAAAAAGGCAAGTGTTTCATAAATATGCATGCATATGAAAACTTGACAATGACTAAAATGTATGAATCTAAAAGAATGAACCATGAGGAATTAATACCTCAAGCTAAAGCAGGAGTGGAGGGAAAGAGATGATGGTGCTTGGTCATCATGTCGCCTTCAGTTTCCCAAGTAGAACCCTCAACTAATTGATTCCTCCAAAGAACTTTTACGGCAACAACTTCTTTATTTCTCAACTTCCGAACTTGACGGTCTAAAATCTCTATCAGAACCTCTTCATATGAAAGACTTTCCTTAACTCTCAAACTTTCCAATGGCACGACATACGTCAAATCTCCAACACACCTTCTCAACAAGGAGCTATGAAATACTTGATGTATCGATGCTAAATCATTAGGTAACTCTAATTCATAAGCAACCTTACCAATTAGTCTCAAAATCTAATATGGGCCCACATGATGGGTACTAATCTTCCCTTTATTTCAAAATCTCATCACACCCTTCATAGGTGAGATTTTTTTAAGTAAACCCAATCATCAACGTTAAATTCAAGCTCTCTTCTTCTAACATCAACATAGGACTTTTATCGACTTTGAGCCATTTTCAACCTCTCTCGAATAAGTCAAACATTTTCCATACCCTCATGCACTAACTCGGGATGCATCAAGGCCACCTTATCAACTTCAACCAACCAATAGGAGATCTACACCTCTTACCATATAGAGCTTCAAACGGTGCCATCCCAATACTAGAATGATAGCTATTATTATAACAAAACTCAATCAAAGGCAAATGATCATCCCAATTACCCTTGAAATCAATCACACAAGCTCTCAACATATCTTCCAAAGTCTGAATAGTACGCTCGACTTGCCCATCAATCTGAGGATAAAAAGTCATGCTAAGCTTCACTTGGGTACCAAGACATTTCTTAAATGACCTCCTAAGCTAAGATGTAAATTGAGTACCACAATCAGAGATAATGGATAAAGGCACTCCATGAAACCTTACCGTTTCCCGAGTATAAAGGTTGACATACTCTTCAGCTAAAAATGAAGTCTTTTTGGAAATAAAGTGAGTCGACTTCGTCGTTCTGTCCACAATAACCCAAACTGAATCAAACTGACAACAGGTACGAGATAAACCCATGATAAAGTTCATATTCAAATCTTCCCACTTCCACGTAAAAAATGTTAATGTCTTGAGCCAAACCACCAAGTTTTTGATGCTCAACTTTCATTTGTTAACAATTCGAACACTTAGCCACAATCTCCACAATATCTTTTTTAATCCCATTCTACCAATAAACCTCCCGCAAATTGCAATACATCTTAGTGGCTCTCGAGTGAATAGAATATCGAGAACTGTGAGTTTCTGTCAAAATATGATTCCTCAACTCCTCAATATTTGGAACACACAACCGATCTTGGTATGTAAGAACATCATCTCCCCCTGAGGAGAAAGCCTCAATGATTTTTTTGGAAGACGACTTATTCAAATCAACTAATACTGGATCAAGATCTTACTTAGCCTTCACATCTGATATAAGAGATGATTCCAAACCCTTTTGAACAATGACACCACCCTCATTGGAATCGACCAAGCGAACACTTAATCGGGTCAATCTATGAATATTACTAGCTAACTTTTTCTTACCATCCTCAACCTGAGCAACACTACCCATTGATAATCGGCTAAGAGCGTTCGCCACCATGTTTGCTTTATCGGGATGATAAAAGGCACTCATGTCGTAATCTTTCAATAACTTAAGTCACCTTCTTTGGCGAAGATTCAAGTCTTTTTGGGTGAACACATACTTCAAGCTCTTATGGTCGATAAACACATCTACATGAATACCATATAGGTAATATCTCCAAATATTTATGGCAAACACTACCGCCACTAACTCTAAATCATGAGTCGGATAAATCTTTTCATGCACCTTCAATTGCCTTGAAGCATAAGCGATGACTTTCCCATGTTGTATCAAAACACAACCAAGACCAATCCGTGAAGCATCACATTATACCATAAAAACATCTAATCCTTTCGGTAATGTCAATATAGGAGTTGAAGTGATTCTATCCTTCCACTATTGGAAACATTTCTCACAATCTTCCGACCATAGGAATTTCACCTTCTTTTGAGTTAATATCGTCAAAG
This sequence comes from Solanum chiquidenum, assembly GCA_029582725.1. Taxonomy (NCBI): domain Eukaryota; kingdom Viridiplantae; phylum Streptophyta; class Magnoliopsida; order Solanales; family Solanaceae; genus Solanum; species Solanum chiquidenum. The sequence goes on from JAJOOS010023889.1 coordinate 17,723, forward strand.
ATGAAGCAATAGAGGAAAATCCTTCCACAAACCTTCTATAGTAACTGGACAAACCCAAGAAACTCTGAATATCTAAAGTAGACAAAGGTCTAGGACAATTTATAACCATTTCGGTCTTCTTAGGATCAACTTGAATACCTTCACCGAAGACAATATGGCCAAGAAAAGCAACATAACTCAACCAAGACTCACATTTATTAAACTTAGTATACATTTCCAGATCCATGAGAATTTGCAACACAATCCTTAAATTCTCAACATGCTCATCCTCACTCCGAGAGTAAATCAAAATATCATCAATAAACACTAACATGAACATGTCAAGATATTGTTGGAAGACCCTATTCATCAAGTCCATGAACGTCGCTAGGGCATTGGTCAAACCAAAAGACATTACCAAAAACTCATAATGACCATAACGAGTTTAAAAAGCCGTCTTCGAAATGTCACGTTCCTTTATCCTCAATTGGTGATAACCCGACCGAAGGTCAATCTTGGAGAAGAAACTCCCATCCATCCTTGGAATAGGATACTTATTCTTTATTATGCCTTGTACAATTAGTGATAGTCAATGCACATCCAGAGGGAACCATCCTTCTTTCAAAAAACAATACCGGAGCACCCCATGGAGAGATACTCGGTCTAATAAAACCCTTATCCAACAAATCTTTCAACTGATCCTTTAATTCCTTAACTTCTGTTGGGGCCATATCGTAAGAAGGAATAGAGATAGGTTGCATATATGGGAGAAGGTCAATAATGAAGTCTATTTCCTTTTGGGGAGGCATATCGGAAGATCATCTCGAAAAACTTTTGAAACCCATTTACAATCGGCACTGACTCAAGAGTAGGGTTTTTGGAATTTGTATCCCTTACCCTAATAAGATGATAAATGCAACCCTTAGAAATTATTTTCCTATCCTTTAGGAAAGATATAAACTGACCCTTAGGAGCAAATTTCCCCCCTTCCATTCTAAGATAGGTTTGTTAGAAACCTGAAATGTGACCAATCAGGTCCTACAATATATAAAAGCATAGCAAAAATGAAGCTAAGCCGTCCTGAGAATAACATCAAAATCCAAGCCATCCCGAGAATAACATCAAAATCTAACATATCAAACTCTACAAGATCCACATGAGTGACTCTATGAGAAATAGAATTAGGGAAATTTCTATAAACTCGTTTAGCAACAATAGAATCACCAACCGGTGTGGAGACATACAAAGGATTAGAAAGGATTTTAGGACCAACATCAAATCTCACCACATAAGGAGTAACAAATGACAATGTAGCACTCAGATCAAGCAAACCATAAACATCAAAATGAAAGACTTTCAATATACCGGTCACAACATATGTAGAACCCTCATGATTTTGTTGAGTCTGAAGTGCATAAAACCTATCATGACGAGGAGCACCCGAACAGACAATTTATCATTTTGTGGCCACTCTTCCCACAATCGAAGCAATCATTCGTAACGACTAAGCATTTTCCCGAGTGACTCTTGCCACACTTTTGACAAATGGGAATAGAAGATCCACTACCATTACCTCCTCGAGGTTTAGGGTTAAAAACCCTATCTTAATTGAACTTAGGAGCCGAATCATTAGAAGAACCTTGACCAAAAAACTTTTGCCGGAATCAAGATATACCATATCCACCAAATATAGAATTAGTGTAACACCTCAGAAATTGGAAGGTCGGATTGGAAAGAAAAAATTAAGTTTTGGCACTAAGGCAGTGGTCTATGAGTTCTATCTACGGACTGTATGAAGTTCTACAGATCGTAGGAAGAAAGTCATAGAACTCTGTTTAAGTTTTGGAAATTTCAAGTCTCGAATGATGGTCTACAGATGAACAAGATGAATTGTAGGGTGTTTTATGGACCATATGAGGGGTTCGTAGAAGTGATCCAGACTTAGTGAGATGTTGGACTCAAAATTGGGTTCTACGGAAGGGGTCTATGAACTGTAGAAAAGACAACAACCCGTAGGAAGGTTTCATGGAAGTTGGCTGGATTTTGGGTTCTAGTAATTGATTTTACGGTTGACCAGTACATTCTATATAAAGTCTTACGAACCTTAGGTCCAACCATGGGGTCTTTCGGCAGATTTTAATTAAGGGTGTTTTGGTATTTTTCTACCCATTTAACCCCTGAACTATGTTGTTTTGGTCCTATAACTACCCTATAACAGTTTTTACTCTTTCAAAACCCAACCCATTCCCCTCAATTCTCAAAAAATCTCTCAAGTCTTTTTCTCCAAAATTCTCTCTCAAGCTTCAAGGTGAAGAACTAGAGTTTCAAGCTTCAAAGTCTCATTCTCCATTGCTTTTAGGCTTTGATTATCAAGGTATGTGAAAATTCACCGATGTATTCCTTTAATCCATTGGGTCGCAAAAGTATCTCAATCTCCTAAAATTGAATTCACCCAATTTCATTTGAGTTTCATGCAAATCTCCATGGGTCCTATTTATTATGATTCAATTGTTTAATTTCAATCTTATTATGCATGATTTGATTTAATTACATGGTTTTCAATTGATTTCATATGGACCCATGCTTTTTACTTGATTATGACTATGAACCTATGAAAAAAGCTTATGAAATGAAAGTTATGCATGTTTTATGAAAATGATGTTTTATGAACTGTGAATGCTTTTGAGATAAGTATAAATGATTTGTGAAAGGTTTTCTCACATATGAATGAAATCATGATTTAGATGCTTAGAAAGGTAAGTGTCTAATATGAAAGTTTATGAAATCATGGTGGAAAGGAGCTACTTTATGATATGAAGTTATGATTGGATTGGTAGTTTAATTGTGTCTTTCCAAGTATTTTTCTATGAATATGATTTTGTCTTTTCGATTGGTATTAACTTAGCACCGAGAGGACTTTGGAATAGAAGCCTACTTTTAGTAAAGGTCTGGTCTTTAGTAGCAATTCCCTTATCCCAAACTACGTGCCCTTGTAGGATTGTCTTAAATGACCTAGCTAGTGGGTCCACAATAGGAATTATGAATGAATGTGACAAAATCTACCTTGGCAAATAGATTCCCCTTTTCAATGTGAGGGTCATACTAGATTCCATGTTATAGCTCACAACATCTTATTATCGGTTAATGGTAAATGTCCGACAAATGAACTATATTTTCTTTAAAGGTTTTACCAATAAGCTGGTAGAACAATTCAAGCAAGCCACGAGTGGGAGGAGGGGGTGTCAGAACTTATATTATGAGACAATATAGGCACAAGTATGTATTAGTACATTGAATGTACTAAGTATGAAGAAATACATAAAAACATAGGCATGATCATATGAGGACTTTAAACTTGATATGTATGACCAAGTTAAAATATATTAAAATGCCTTTAAAGAATATATGAGTCATAATCAAGGTCAATGCATACTTACAACATAAGGAAAGATTTCATCAAACCTTTGAAGAAAACATAGTTCATTTGTGGAATATTTACTGTTAACAGACAATAAGACCATGTGAGCTATAACATGGAATCTGGCATGAACCTCACATCGAAAAGGGAAATCTACTTTCCAAGGTAGACTCTGTCACATTCATTCATAATTGCTATTGTGGATCCACTAGCTAGGTTATTTAAGACAATCTTACGGGGGTACGTAGTTTGGGACAAGGGAATTGCTTCTAAAGACTAAACATCTACTAGCGGTAGGGCCTCCATTCCAAAGTCCTTTAGATTCTAAGTAAATCTCAATGCAAAAGACATAATCATAGTCATATCGAAATACTTGTAAAGACACAATTGAACTACCAATCAAATCATAAGTCATCATAGATTAACTCCTTCCAAACCATAATTTCATAAAGTTTATTATCAAACACTTACCTTTCTAAGCATCTAAATCATGAATTCATTCATATGTAATAAAACCTTTCACAAATTATTGATACATATCTTAAAAGCATCCATTGTTCTTAAATCATCCTTTTCATAAAACATGCTTAGCTTTCATAATCATAATTCATAACTTCATAAGCTTTGCTCATAAGTTCATAGTCATAATCAAGTAAAAAACACGAGTCCATACAAAATCAATTAAAAACCATGTAATTGAATCAAATCATGCATAAAAAGATTGAAATTAAACAATTGAATCATAACAAATAGGACCCATGGAGATTTGCCTAAAACCCTAATGAAATTAGATGAAATCAATATAGGAGATTGAGATTTTTTTGGGGCCCAATGAATGAAAGAGGTCCATTAGTGAATTCTCACATACCTTGATATCAAATCCTAGCAAAGCAAGAGAAGGAGAATACCTTGAAGCTTGAAACACTAACTTTTCCTCCTTGAGCTTGAGAGAGAATTAGAGAGGATGAACTTAGATGATAATTGGGGTTTTGAGAGAATGAGAGGGTTTGGGTAGTTTTTGGAATTGAAATCACTTATAGGACTTAGATTTAGGCTAGAAAGTACATAGTATAGGCATTAAATTCATGGGAAACTCAAATACCCTTAAAATAACTATCAGACAGACCTATGGTTGGGGGTCTACGATCCGTATAGCGGATAATGTTTCATTATGTTAAACCATAAATCCTCTACAGGAGATTGAAATTTTGAACAAATCCTTTGAGTGATTCATACGACTCGCCATCTGGTATACAGACTGTAGACCTTACGCATAGACCTCTGTAATTTCCATTATGGTCATTTCTGTGTTTTTGTATGCTTTTACTATTTTTCCCCTTTGTGTAGTTTCCTTAAAGCTTTTGTGTTATGCTGGGATGGGTGATATACTTCTCTAGGTAATCGGTTGAGTTTAGTGTGATTTTTTCAATTTTGGTGCCCTAATGCTTAAAGAGTTGACTTTAGTCAACATCCAGAGATTTATATATCATATTGGAATTTTGTTAGTTCTATCAACTCCAGAAGGGTCATTTTGGTCTAGTGTGATGATCGATTTGGGTTTTGAGGCTTTCATTTGGAGTTGGTGCGATTAGGCGTTTTAACCTTTAACTTTTCTTTAAAGTTTGACTTTGGTTAATTTTCTTAGTAAATGCACTCGGAATCAAAATTCGTCTGTATGGTTAGCTGTGGAACACCGAGTTTGGTCTAGAACGACCTTTAGTTTGGTTCTCGAGGTTATCGAGTTGACTTTGTGGCTTCTAGCATTTTGTTTATTAATTATTTGTAAGTATTTACTTGGTCAATATTTTGACAAGACGACCTCCGTTGGTTGTTTTCTTAATTCTTTTGAGTCCCTAATATCATTTGCAGTCTAGTAGCATATTTGATTTGCACCAACGAGATTTTGAATGAGTTTCGAATCCCTAATGGAGATCCCTATGGCCTTGGATTGTTGTTGATGTAGTGTTACTATCACTAATTTTGCCATCGCCCTTATGGGACCTTGGCCACGTTTTCGAAGGGCCGCTTCCTTTGCCTTCGCGTTCACGGTCCTCTGGCTGCGTTCAAAAAGGGCTAGCATGCCAAGCCCTCATGTTCGCGGGCCTCGCACCATGTTTGCTGAGGGTCAGCTTTTCCAGACCCTCGCATTCGCGAGTCTCATGCCACGTTCGCAGAGGGTCAGTTTTGCTGACTTTCATGATTACGGAGAGGCCTCCGCATTCGCGAAGGGCAACTTTTGGCCTGTCAGTGTCTTTTTAAAAGACATTGGTGGCCTCATTTCCCCATTTGAACTTTGGTTTTAGGGGGATTTTGAGAGCTTCCGGTGTCGGTTTTGGGTGACTCTTTTTAGAGCGCATCAGGAAAGTTCTTGGGCTTGTTCCAGGTTGGTTGAATCCTCCATTTCTCTTGGTAAATTCTATAAATTTCTCTTTTATTCAATTAATTAAATCCTTGAGTTAAATAAATGGTGGGGTTTATTTGGCTTGATCGAAACTCGGTTTGTGCCCATTTTTGGGGCACAAGTTCCTGGAGTAGTTTGGGACCTTGTGACGAAGTCAATTTTGTGACTCCATACGCGGGTCCAACTTTTCCTTTTTGGGGTTTTCTTGTTCTTTTTTATTTCATTTATTAATTATAGATTTGTGGTGATTGTTTTTGTGCTCCCTTGGCGTTGTTAGTAGCTTAGCACTGCTCCGAGGCTCTTTGGAAGGGCAAGGTGCCTTAATAATTGTCCACATGTGGTTTTTGGTCTTTAGGTAGGCTATGGTCCCTTTTTCCTAGACTTGGCTCATTTAAATTGATTATATTTGAGTAGTATCGCATGACTTGGTTAAACTTTAGGATTTGCTTAGGTTTTGATCCCTAGTCGATTCATTACCATTATTGGGTTGTTTAGGTAGTTTTAGCTGGAAATCCTTAGTTTAGGTTTGTCCTTATGCTTGTTGACTAGTATCCTTATAAATGCTCTTAGGTGACGTGAAACTTAGGATTGTTGTGTGTTTTGGGTATTTTGGATTTGTTTGTGTGCCTTGGTAAATTCTTTATTTATGATTTTGCTTGATTATTGAATTGTTGGGCCTGAGGCCTTGAGCCGGAAACAATAGTTCCAGGTTTGTATTCTCGTGGTGTGACGGATATTCTTCCAGTTTTGTGTGTGTAAAATGACTTGGTTTTGGAATGAGAAATTTATCTTAATGAGTTGAAGTCCCATTTTGGCTTAAGAGTGATAAAAAGTCCCATTTTTACTTGATTTAATTGCACCTTTCGACTATTTTTACTCTGATGAGCTCGATGTATCATTCCGGGTGGCCCATTGGCTTAGTCCACGACTATAGTCTACCATCTAGATTTACATTATTGGTAAGCTCGACGTGCGATCCCAGGTGGCCCGTGGATACATCTATCTGGGTTAGTGGCTTTCGGTTAAGCTTGAGGTATCATTTCAGGCAGCTCGATGTTCTTCTAAGCTTATGGGTTTCTTTACTTGGTGTTTGCATTGTATCATTGAGTGAGTTGGCCTGTGAGTATATTGAATGTATTATGTTTTGTGTGTAACTTGTGATTGAATCTTTGGCATTATTTGTTTGTCCTCTATCTTATGTTAGTTTGTTTAGATCCTTCCCTTGTCCTTTTAGTTTCTTTGTGCTATTTATTTTTATTTGATTTCTGATCTTGGTCGGCCTATGATGCCTACTGAGTACCCTGTGTTTCGGTACTCATACACTTCTGCATTTTATTCTGATGCAGATCCTAGTTTGAGCCACCCTTAGTGAGCGTCGGATCTTCATTGGCCGTTATAGACTTGGATTATGGTGGGCTCTGGCATTCAGATACTTGCCGTTTTCCCTCTTTTGCAATGACTTGTATTTTTTCTTTTGATTAGTCATATCTTTTGTATTTATGACTTTTTGTACTTAGTAGCTCCTATAGGTGGAATCAGGTCCGGGGATTGGCTTTTGTGTTAGTTTGTCTTATCGGTTTCTCTTAGGCCTCTTTTGTATATTTTGTATCACTGTACATATTTATGATATTGTCTATCCCTTTATTTTGCTTCTCTTTTTGTTGTTTATTTATTATTATTAGATTTTTATCTTCCGCAAGTTTTAGTTTTGTGTTTAGACTTGTCCACTCGGAGGATTATAGTGGACGCCATCATGACTTGATTTTCAGGTCATGACAATGTGGTATCAGAACTCTAGGTTCACCGATTTCACCAGTATCGAAACAAGTGCCTAGTTGAGTCTCATGGATCAGTATGATGCCGTCTGTATCAAATCTTTGAGAGGCTATAAGGCATCTTAGGATTACTTCATTTTTTTTTGTTTCTTATCATGCATTACTGGTTGTACCGATATCTAAACTCTGTTTGTTGCTCTCTTTCTCAAATGTCTAGGACGAGGTACACTGCAAGTGGGCGAGAGTCTCCTACACCTCTAGGTAGATCCCTAGCAAGGGTAGAGGTCGAGAGAGAGTACTGGCTACCACACTAAGTTGAGACTAGGAGCGGGCACCAACACCAGAGCCTGAGACATAGGTTGAGAAGATGCAACATTAGCCAGATGGTGTAGGGCCAGCCCAGTCTCTACCAGGATTCTTGGCCACACCAGTACTTCAGGATACCTTGGCCATGATCCTCAACTTTATGGAGGGTATGTTGCAAACTGCTATTATGCCTAGCACTTCAACTGAACCTAGATTAGAGATAAGGCATAAACTTCAGCCCCAACGAGGACATAGGGTATGTAGAATCCACTGACACATTATGTTGCTATGTCCCTCCTTTACTGGTCAGCTAGTTCCAACTTTTTCTCCACCTATGGCCCGTAGGCTAGCTATGTTTTCTGAGGAGCAGAAGATGTTGGGGAGGTTTATCAGATTGGGTCCTCCCAGGTTCTCCGGTGCTGCTGGTGAAGATGCCCATGAGTTTTTGGTTAGTTTTCAGGAGAAGTTGCATAACATCAGGCTAGAGGAGTCTCGCTACTAAAAAACTGCCAAAAAGCTAAAAGCGACGGAAAAGCGACACAGTCAATCTCGTCGCTTTTTGGCTTGACGCTTTTCCAAAAGCAACGAACTGGGTCTTTTTTTTTTAAGAATGCGACACCATCCGTCGTTTTTTTTCTTTTCTTTTTTAATTTTTTTTTAAAAAAAGAGACAAAGTACGTCGCTTTGATTAATTTTTATTTTTTTTTAAATCTAGAAAAGCGCTGGACAATGAGACGCCGTCCGTCGCTTTTTTAGAAATGAAATTTTGAAAAATCCAAAAAAGCGACGAACTAAAGGATCCTGTCCGTCGTTTTCTGGGTTTTGAAAAAAAAATGACAGACTAAAGGACCCTGTCCGTCGCTTTTTCTGTAATTGTTTTGATAGCAGAAACTGACAGAAAAGTTTTTGCTTGGGTGTCAGTTTCTGCTACCCACCTGCAAAAGCAATTCAATTCAATTCAATCCAGCCTCAATCAAACACAAACATTATAAAGAAGCTACACAAAATATAAAACAACAAAGTTAAATTAACATTCAACAATATCCAAATCACAATTGAAAGACTTATAAAGTCTTTCAAAATTCGTTTCAAAATTACAAAAAAATCGTTTCAAAATTACAAATAGTTCATAAAGACTATATTTTATCAAGATTTCTAAAGTTCAACCTAATAATTAGTTCATAAATTCTATAAATCAAGATTCCTAAAGTTCACAACCTGAAGTTTAAAATCCTACCATAATTCAAGATTTCTAAAGTTCACAACTTAAAGTTCTAAAATTCTACAGTAATTAAAGATTTCTAAAGTTCACAACCTAAAGTTCTAAAATCCTACAATAATTCAAGTTCTCTAAAGTTCACAACTTAAAGTTCTAAAATCCTACAATAATTCAAGATTTCTAACGCTCACAATCTTATAAAGTTCTAAAATCCTACAAAAAATCAAGTTCTCTAAAGTTCACAAATTTAAGTTCTAAAATCCTACAATAATTCAAGATTTCTAAAGTTCACAACCTAAAGTTCTAAAATCCTACAATAATTCAAGTTCTCTAAAGTTCACAACTTAAAGTTCTAAAATCCTACAAAAATTCAAGTTCTCTAAAATTCACAACTTAAAGTTCTAAAATTCTACAATAATTCAAGATTTCTAACGTTTCACAACCTAAAGTTCTAAAATCCTACAAAAATTCAAGTTCTCTAAAGTTCACAACTTAAAGTTCTAAAATCCTACAATAATTCAAGATTTCTAACGCTCACAATCTTATAAAGTTCTAAAATCCTACAAAAAATCAAGTTCTCTAAAGTTCACAAATTTAAGTTCTAAAATCCTACAATAATTCAAGATTTCTAAAGTTCACAACCTAAAGTTCTAAAATCCTACAATAATTCAAGTT
>JAJOOS010023890.1:0-18930 GCA_029582725.1 Solanum chiquidenum
GAAGGACCTATCTTGGGTGATGCCAAGAAATATTATCCAGGCCCTGAAGATATGGAGTAGCTTTGCCTACATTTCTGGTCATAAAGAAAGATGGAAGACCATCCCCACCTGTATCTGGTGGTCTGTGTGGAAAGAGAGGAACCTCAGATGTTTCCAGAACAAAAGTAACAGCATCCAGAAGATGAAGATGAATTGCTTGGTTTTATTTCATTTTTGGTGTAAACAGGAGTATATGGAAGATCTAGAATCAGTAATGAATGCTTTAGGCACCTTGTAATTTTTGTTTATTTAGGATTGAAGATCTTCCTGATACTCTCCTTTTATTTGTAATTAGTAAACCTGTAACAAGTTGTGGCAGGTTTGATTTTTTGGAATATAATACAAGACTGTTACCTTCTCAAAAAAATAAAATAAAAAAATCACCAGCTAATGGAAATTGGTACTTTTGAATTACTTTCATCTCTCGAAGATGAAGAGATTGATCAATTTTGTCGTCATTTTAATTTCTCCAATTTCAGGCAACTGAACCAATTATCTTTTTCATGTTTCTGACTTACAGATATGTCTGGAGATGTTGTACTTTGCTAGCTACTCTGGTGATGCTGATAGCAGCATACTGCGAGAGACATGGGCTAGGCTCATTGATCAAGCTCTTATGAGGGGTGGGATTGCTGAAGCTTGTGCTGTACTGAAGAGGGTTGGTACCCATATGTATCCCGGAGATGGAGCTGTTTTACCATTTGATACTCTCTGTCTTCACCTTGAGAAGGCTGCACTGGTATGTGGGCTATTTCCCCTTTTGAGCTGCCCCTGCCCATTTTCATTCTGTTTGTTCCTTTGCATGTGCGTTCAACTAATTCAATGGTTCATTTTGGAAATTTAAACTCGATTGGATCTTTAATACTGTGAAGGAGCAAGTGGTTTCTGGTGCTGAATCTGTTGGAGATGAAGATATTCCTAGGGCTCTTTTAGCTGCTTGCAAGGGTGCAGTAGAGCCTGTATTAAATACTTATGACCAGCTGTTATCCAGTGGGGCAGTGTTGCCAACTCCGAATCTTAGATTGCGTCTCCTGCGTTCCGTACTGGCTTTACTTCGTGAATGGGCACTTTCTGTCTTCGCACAGGGAATGGGTACAAGTGTTACTGGAGCCTCTCTGATTCTTGGTGGAACTTTATCATTAGGACAGACTGCAGTTGTTAATCAAGGTGTTCGCGATAAAATAACAAGTGCAGCGAATCGGTTAGTTTCCCATCAGAGGTTACTAATATATGTCTTTTCACTCATTTCAGCAGTATTTTGATAGGCTTTTCAACTCTTCTGTTATCTTCTTCATGTTATGGTTCTACCAATCTGGCTGGTTTGCTATATCTTAGAATTTATTAAATGCTTTACGGTGCACCAGTTTCGTTATTACATATGTTTATTTGTGCATATAAAAAACCATTGTTTTGTTTTCTCGGTTTAACCAGATACATGACAGAAGTGCGAAGATTACCTCTTCCACAAAATCAGACTGAAGCTGTCTTTCGAGGTTTTCGTGAACTTGAAGAATCATTGTTAAGTCCATTCCCTTTTGAACGGTTTTGATTTTTGTAATATCATATGCTTGTACAATATCCTGCCTTTTCTTTGTCCTTCACTGCATATTTGATTGGAACAATATCATTTTTTTCTCAAGAAATGTATTTTATTAGTTCTGATTTCAGCATTGCCCTGATACTGCTTCCTGTAACATGTGATAATACATCAACGACGGAATTGCCTTAGAATTGGAAAATGGTATTTTATCGATTTAAAGGTCGATAGAAATATTAGACTACTTGTGAAATCTGAATATGTTAATTTTGCATTGGTGTATAAATACATTCTGTACATGAACCTATTATGGTTAACATAGTAATTGGATTTTAAAATTGTAATTCTGTATATGTTTGTTTATAATAATTAAATGAGATATAAACAATGCCACAACATTTCCCCCCTATTTCCTGCAACCATAATACCTAAAGAAGAGTTGAAAATCGTCCAAGTCTTCAATGGATGTATTGGGATGAATATGTTTCAAGACAGTTTCACAAAAATTAGGAAAAAAATAACACAGTCGGACACTCTATTATGGTAAAGGAGAAAAATGCTATTGTTGAATCTTGACATGATCGCGATATTGTCTGCTTTTGGGTCAAGTCGGTGCGGTTTTTTTTAAAGTTCTCATACCATTAAGAGTATTCAACATTTTATAAGTAACTTGTTTTTAAAATCTAATATCAATGTGGGACATCTACAAATCCAACAATCTCTTTCTCGAACTAAGTTCAACATAATCTATCATCTTATAAATAACTTTCCTTTTTTAAGCTTCTGTCCAAAAAATTATTCAAATAACATAATATGAGATGATTAAAGAAAAATGTCAAAAGGCTAACACTGGGAGATGAAAATGCCTTTCCCCAAGAGAAGTCAATCAAGATTCCCTTGGAGCTAAACATAGTGTAAGATGACATCAAATATATGACGCTTAGGTAAATTATTTAATGATTTTGCAAAGAACTAAGGAGATTATGATGCAAATTATTAAAATATGTTACGATAAGGTATAGTGTATACCTTAGGAGTGCGATCACAAATTATGATATCGAAGATTCAAAAACAAACTTTGTATAGCATCAACAGGTGCATTTGAGAAGTCGACTACCTTAACACTTAACAGGTTTGGTTGAACACAGCTAAAGGGACTTTGAAGCCTAGGAAATTCAACTTTTTCTCTACATGTACCTAAAATATTAAGAGAATTTGGTCCCAACTTTCTTCTTATAAAACTTGTGTGGTTCAAAACTCCGATCAAGAATATGTCCCTCAACTTTTCCCCACTTAAATACCAAACTTTTGTCCGTGACATAATACAGATTGGTAAAACGTGTGCTTTGACATCACTTGTGCTGCGCTCTTAGCAAATGAGTAAATCTTGTTGTCATTACTTTATGTTGGTAAAGATGAAAGAATTGTTACTGCATATTATGCAGATAATAACAACAGCAACAACATATCCCGTGTAATCTCACAAGTAGGGTCTAGGGAGGGTGGTGTGTACGGAGCCTTGCCCCTACGTTGTGAATGTAGAGAGACTGTTTCCAATACCCTCTGCTCAAGTCTGCATTTTCTGCAGATTTTTGCTACAATTCCAAGATGATGAACTCACACTTGAAGTTTCTATCATCGCAACAGAGTAATTAGTACTGATATGCATAACTCTTAACTGACAAACCAGGGTAAACAAGAGGAAACACAACCAGAAAATATAAACAAACATCTCCCCACCTTTGCAAAGAAGTAACGGAACCACGAAATACTACCTGAGAAGCTATCAAATATAGATCAACTCCACATGCCACCACAAGCTCATACTAGCATAAACCTGCAATTTTTTAAAAAACAAGGAGACTTGAATTGTTAAGACTCTGCATTAACTTAACACGGACTTATTACAACTTACGTTACTGAGTTCAGTCACAACATGCTACATGGATCTCAGCAAGTTACAAGTTCTGTCCAACTGAAGGTCTAAATCTATGGTGTAAGGTTTACAGATATCTCTTTCAGCTATAAGTTCTTCCAGAGGACAAGGCTGCAAGTAACGACCTAAATCTACGATATTACATACAGATATATCATGAACAGTCGAGAGTAATCTACCATTGATAACAACACTACAGTCACTAAAGAAAAGTAACAAGGGTAAAAGGTCAGAGAGAATAAGAGAGCAGGGTAAGAGGATAGCAGAGAATGGATCCATGTCACTATTCAATGGTTAATCTCATCGGCCTTGATCCCGTTATCAGTTACTTCAGCTTCATCTGCTACTTTCCCAATTGGGACCTCTTTCACCAAGAGAGCATCTCCAACATCTTTGTCAGCCGCAGACACATCAGCAGGAGCATCTTCTGCTTTTCCATCTTCAGTTGGGTCATCACTTTTCACAGCATCAACATCAGAAGTTTCATCTTTCTTCTCTGCAACACAATCTGTCATTTTGTCATCTTTCTCAACCTCAGCCTCTTTAAAAGGACCATCTTCTGCTTTTTGGCCTTCACCCATTTTTTCAGCTTGGTTCTCCTTCATAACATCAACAGCAGAAGAATGCATTTCATCTTTCTTCTCAGCAGCATGATCAGCCATTTCGACATCCTTCTCAACAGCATCATCTTTGGAAGGACCATCTTCAGTTTGGCCTTTACTTGTCGGTTTAGCTTGGTTCTCCTTCACAACACCGACATCAGTAGAAGGCATTTCATCCTTGTTTTCATCTTTTCCCTCGTCATGTTTCTGTTCGACCACCTTTTCAGCTTCCACAGCCGCAGCATCCTTTTCATGTTTTTCAGCTTCCACAGCCACAGCATCCTTTTCATGTTTTTCAGCTTCCACAGCCACAGCATCCTTTTCCTGTTTTTCAGCTTCTGGCATGTCAACATCCTTTGCTGCCTCAGTTTCTTCCTGGTCTTCTTTGTCTTTCACATCCTTCTTAGAAGCTGAAGATTTTCTGCTTCGCTTTGTTGGAGTCACACTTTCTGCTGCAAGTGGAGCTGTCTTTGCCTTTCCAGTGATCCTTGTGGATCTTCTTGGAGCTTCCCCACTTCCCCAGTCAAACTCAGTGATTGCCGGACCACCAGGGTGTGACTTCAGGTACTGCTGCAACTGTTTCTTTGTAGTTATCTCCTCCCCTGTTGGTGCAGTAAATACGATCTCATTTTTCTTTGGCGTCCCTCCTTTCTTAGGCAGAAACTGAGAAACAAAAACAGAAAAAATGGACATTAGTTATTGAAAAATATCTCCATCATTCTCCTTTTATATTCCTTGTCTTTTATTGGGCTGACTGCTAAAATGGAGAGTAAACATGGAAAAGAAATAAAAACCAAAAACTAAGACAAGCAACTACTTGAGAGATGGAAAAGGAAATCAATAGACAAAGTTCCGAAGGAAAGGAAACTACTTCACAACATCAGGAGAAGATAATGATGAATTCTTGATAAGCAAATAATATATAACTTATGGCTCAGCTAATATCCACCATGTTCCGACTGTTTTTAGTACAGAATTTGGAACATGCACAATCCCACTACAGTTCAGTAAATAAATGAGTCAGAGTGCAACTGTTTCACATGAGTAGCTCTTCCTGATCAAATGGGGTTCTGAGGAGTTTCAAATCGTATTTATCAACTTAATCCCCAAACAAAGTAATTTTGCAGACTACTAGCACACACTATAGATATACAAGTGGTATACATTTAACAAAGAAACAACAACCCAGCCAAAAGCACCCTGAAATCAATAACACATTATTGTCTATGGCATATAAAATGACAACACAAAGAATGAATCAGTTAAGAAAGTGTAAAACCAATAATTTTGTTTTCTTCTTTGAAATGGCAGTGTCTGAGTCAGCTACTGTGTACCTCGGCTATTCCACCGGTAACTCTGCCCATCAAAGCATAGGCGAACGTGAAGAAATCTGTTAGTATTTTATGTCTCAGCTGGGATTTAAAACCTGTCTCTAAGGTTTGCACCCACTTTATTAACCACTAGGTCACACACTTGGGTGCAAACCAAAGCAATAACTTGGTACTACAATAAACACAAGCTTTACAAATGAGACAGCCCTGTCAAAACTGCTGGTCATAATGCCTTCCATGTGAATAGATGAGCAGTGAAATAAGCATTAAAGCGAGTAAATCTTTTTGCGGAAAGGGAAACTCGTAACTATTATTAGGAGGAAAGACTTATTTTGTGCCACAACCCAAGTAGAACTGACATTTCACTGAATCTAATTAGTAAGATATTTCAATAAACAAGTAAATGAATAACAACATCACCCTACAACTGCATCATTTTAGTATCTGTAAAATCAAATTCAAAGAAAGTCACCAAGAGGATGCTACCCACACAGACAAATAAGATTCTCATAAAATGTAAAATAAATGGGTTGAACAATAAGTATATAGAAATAAGTGATGCTGTCATCATTAATGGGCAAGATAGAACCTAAAGTATTGAATGAGAAAACGGAACAGTTATTACAATATCAGAGTCTCAGATTCTGACAATGAATGTGAGGAGCTTCATTAAGAGAAATGCCTCCATACAAAGAAGGGAAATCATAGATGCCTCGTTCATTGGAAGAAAGATAGCCCAATATGGAGTCAGAACGATGTGGGTTGTTATGGTCCCCTAATATGGATCTAAGTTATGGGACGCTGCATGATACAACCTATGGTGTTGGTTCGTTAAGAGAGAACCTGCAATCTCTTGAGTTAAAGTACTCAAAAACTGGAATAATTTTCTGCTTATCTTTTCACTGAATTCAAATTACTTTAAATAACATATTGGTAGATTATCCACCCACTTGATAGCAAGGAAATAACTTCGTACTATTATTGAAATTAGAAAGAGGAGGAATAACTTCCTTACTGCTTATAACTGCTACAAAGAAATAGGAAAACATAATCAATAGATAAGCTTAAGTAATCTACTTTCTGATTTGTTTAAAGTTTCCATGCGTAAACCGTTAGGCGTTAGCAGACTAAAAGGGTGCTAACATTACTACCCTCCTTCAAATTGCACTTGTCCTCAAGCACAATGTGGGAAGTACTAGTATTTCCTGCTTTTTCCAGCAAATTCTTCCTCATTATCAATGGAATCAATCCAAAATAATTTCTTGCACTAATGGCTCAGAGTGAATAATTCGTCACATTTGAAATAGAGTCCCTTAAGTCATCTTTCATCCATTTCAAATCTGGTTAGTTCTTCACAAATCTGGTGGTTGCTGAGGTGAGAAATCTGTTGTCTTTGATCTACAAGCATCTAACGATTGCGAACAAAGAGGTTGTTCCTTGCGTTCATAAAGTTAGGAAATACTCACTGCCGTAGCCAAATCTGGAGGATTATGCAACTCTCCCTCAATTTCGCAAGAACAACTACCGGCACCAACTCTATCTTAACGACCGATAAAGCCCTCACCCTAGGATATGGCACTTCACTGCTCGGAGAGGAATGAGTTCTCCAAATCATCTCTTCCTTTATTTAAGTTAAAGAAAGAAGTCAATTACGTTCAAGGTTTTTGTCAACTGATTCCACTTAAGCAATAAAAAGAAAGGCTATCTCCTCTAATCTCTAACTATGTTGTGTTCAATCAATCTAAGAACTAGTCGACCTCATGTAATCAGCAAGACCACTGATGCAAAATTCCATTTATTTTGTGCTTGTATAAGGGTACTAGCCCACGAAACCAATTGTTCAAACCTTTCTTGATACTCTGTCCCAGATCCAATTTGACGTAACTTGGCCAATTCTTCCAACTTTTGACTTCTAATTGGCGGTCCAAAATGAACGTTGCATTGACGTTTGAACTCACCCCAATATCATTGAGGCATATTTTTCACTAGTTGAAGAAACTAGTGTTGTGCAATTCCCTCCAAATGAAAAGAAGCAAGACCTTTTTTTTTCTTTTTTGGTGTTTGCCGGTGTCGAAAGAAATGCTCGCACATGTTCAACTATCCCAAGGAGTCCTCATGGCCACGAAATCGTGGAAAATCCAACTTGTATATTTAGGAATCATGAAATTCCCACTAGTTTTTACCCTGATCCTGTAGCCACTGTTTTACCTTTTCAACCTCGGTTGTGACTACCATTTTATGTTGAAGTGCATCCAAGCGAGCATTTATAGCTTCTTGTCTTGCTAAATTGGTCACGTTCTTCTCAGAATAAAGTCAACAATTGGCATAATTGTTTTTGTATTAGATCTCCCACAATTGGCATAATAATTTTTTGCTTATCTTTTCATTGAATTCAAATAACTTTAAATACACATTAGTGGATTAACCACCCACCTAACAAGGAAATAACTTCCTACTACTACTAAAATGAGAATGGAGGAATAACCTCCTTATTACTAATTACAGCTACAAGGAAATAGGAAAACATAATCAATAGATAAGTTGTCCTTACTACAAATACTACAAAGAAATGGGAAAATATAATTAATAAATAAGGTGAAGTTCTGATTTCTTTAATGCGTAAACCGTTCGTAACACATGTGTTATGTGAAAATTAGACCAGAAAAGGTATTGACCGTGTTGTGTGGTCTTTCCTTTTCGGTAGTGAATGTATGGTTTTACTAAATTTTGTCGAACAATACTTTTAGTTTTGTTGATAGGTAGATTAAATGAATTAAATGTTGCATCACTTGTGTCAAGTATTCCATCATAATCAAATTAGGGACATAGGAAACAATGTGCCAATATCCAACATTTTGTATGTTGATGACCCATAATTTTTTTTGTGAGGTAAAAGAGGAACAACTGTGGTCTCCAAAAGTTGTGTAGCTGAAGAAGTTTCTTTAGTAGCATATAAATCTAGCTGAAAGAAAACATGATTTATAGGACACGATAATCGTTTATTGTTTTAAGTTGCAACAAAATTTAATGGGAACACGATTTATAGAAAAGAAAAGCGAGCCTAAGATAGTTCAAGCATGTGAATAGGAGGTACGCGGATGCGCCAATTGGAAGGTGTGAGAGGTTCGTTGTAGCAAGAGTAAGGAGAGGTAGAGGTAGACCGAAAAAGAACCCGGGAGAGGTAATTAGACAAGACATGACACAACTTCAATTTGCTACTGACAAAATCCTAAATAGGAAGGCATGAAGGTTGAGGATTAAAGTAGAAGATTGGTACGTAGCTGAGTGTGGTCACTCGCTAGGTTAGGCTAGAGAAGGACAATACCATATCAGCAGTTATGCCAGCTCGAAAAGGACTAAGAGAGGTAGGGGGCTTGCTCAATATCCTCTTCTCCTTATTATATTAGCAGTAATTAACAATCATGTAGTTTCTTATTCTTCTACGTGCTTATACTATATGTTGCTTCGTTTTACTTTTTATCTAGATATTTTGTTGTTATTTTTTTATTCTTGCAACCCTTCTCTGAATAGCTTTCTTTTTGAGCCGAGGTCTATCAGAGACAGCCTCTCTACCCCACAAAGGTAGGGGTAAGGTCTGCGTACATCTTACCTTCCCCATACTCCACTTGTGGGGTTACACAGGGTATGTTGTTGTTGTTGGTTATCAAAGCTAAATATGACACGAAAAGTCAAGACTAATTCATCTCAATATGTACCTTTATGGAAGAATATCAAGATGCTATGGGTGGATTTCCAAATCTAGTAAAATGGGAGGTTGGTAATAGGAAGAAAATAAAATGTGGCAAAATGCATGGATACAAGACATTCTTTAATAAGATATTTTCTTGATACACTGCATTATTACAGAAAATGGGACTACTACTGATAATTGCAAGATAGGTGACAGATGGGAGGTCAACTTCAAGAGAAAATTCTATGACCATGAAGCTGATAAAGTTGCTCAGTGAGAAGGGTAGAGAGCTATCCCACATAATGATGCTCCAATCATGAAAGTTGAGAAACATGGATGTATCCCACTTCACTCGAATAAGGTTTATGGACTTCAAGCTCAAACTTCGAAGCTAGGTATTAATGCAACAACATGTCATGATATTCCCTTTCTTGCAGTGGACGACTTATATCACCTGTTGGTGCATTGATACCTAGCTTCGAAGTTTGAGCTTCAAGTTCATAAACAGGAAATCAAGTCCGTAACTGAAAATTCCAATCGCTTAGCATATGTATTTTTTCTTCATTCATCTTTCTTCGTTAAATTCGTGCTTTATTTAAAACCTCAAATAAACTCTTTTTTTTTTTGCATTTCCACCTATAATAACACTGATCTTATGCGTGTGCTATCAAAAGAGTCTAGGGAGAACGCACCCAATGATGTGGCCTAGTGGTCAATGAAGTGGATGGAGAACCATGAGTTCTCAGGTTGAAACTCAATAGAGACAACAAACTAGGTGATTTTTCCCAATCTGTCCTAGCCTTGGTAGGTAGACTTACCCTATACCAGTTGTTGGTGGGAGGTGTCAGGTATCCTGTGGAATTAGTCGAGGTGCGTCAAGCTAGCCCCAACACCACGGTTGTCCCAAAAGAAAGGATCTAGGTGAGAACCTATCATGTACTTGCAATCTCTTAACTGCATATGTACTTGGTACCTTCACCAACATTTAAGATTCAATCCTAGGTTTTCAAGGTTGTCAATCCAACTTTTCCCAGGATTTGTGTGTTAATCATTGTCCACAAGCCTTAGAGAAAGTTGCTTTCATCAGACTTCTCAGTTCCTTCTTCTCTTTTCTTTCTTTTTGCATGTGTGTGTGGGGTGTGGGGTGTGGGGTGGGGGAGTATGAGAGGTACTGACAAAACAAAGGCCACAGTAGTAACTAGTTTGAGCTCAAGAAAGAGAAAGACATACCAAATTGATGCAACTCCAAATATCTACTGCAACATGAATAGTACATAAAGTACAACCTTGAAAGAATATTCACAATGAAGTAGGGTTTTTCCGGAAAAAAAATCTTGAAGTGTACCTTTCCACTTCGAAGGCATGAATTTACATAAACTAAGAAAACAACACCACGATAATAAGGTGACTGCGCAAAATATAGAGACTAAACTGGAGTGGATGCAGCTGTTGACCATTTCAATTTTCGTCTCCACCTCCTGAATTTGTTTAAGGAAAATTAGTCATCATCACACAAGGGAGAACTGAATCCAATGTGCAGGAAATCCGTTGTAGAGTTCGAGAAGTCCTCCTGCCTTGAATGTTTTCATGGAGCAGCCGAAAGAATCAGAGTACGGGAATTTTCTTTCAGTGTCTGGCTGCAATTTCTGTAGGAGTCTTGACGATATCGAATGGTGAACTACAAGCAGCAACAGTGCTGGCCCAAAGCCAATAACAGCCTCAAGTTCACTTGGCATAGAGCTCAAACTTGTGACCTAAGACACAAATCCCTCAATCTTTGCCAGTTGCGAAAATCCTGAAGAGGCATTAATACCCACATTATAAACCCTGTATAACTTGTTCACAAACCGTACGACCCCATATGGTGAAACTAGTCCTGGTTGAGCCAAGCTGAACCAGTGTTCCATGGACTTCTCATCTTGCCTCTTTACACAAGTGTCAAAAAGGGATGCAACATTTGTATTGGTACCTCATTATGATATCTGATGACACTTAAAAAGTGCCAAAATTTAAACATATATGCGATCGAAGAACATCCAAGTCCATGTATCATTAAGTTGTCCATCCTGCACAAAATCTAACAAGTAGCTAGCTTTAATTTAGCTCCAATTGCCTCAAGAGTTTTTGAGCTTGGTACTGGAGCACAACTAAATGTGCATAAATTCTTGATGGTGGAGGGTGACGACAGAGGGTGAACATGGAGAATCCTTTAACAATGAGATCTCACAAAATAGAGACGAAGCAAGGGACTCAAAGCTTTCTTCAACATATGCTAAAACTTATAGCAAAAAGTTTGACATACTCCTACCCGATCCACACCCGTATTGGATAGGTACCCGCAATGAATCAACTAACTTAGTAAACCATGAAAATGCATATAGTTTTTCATGGTTAACTCACCTCCCAGACCCCTAAACCAAGCTGCCCAACATGATCCTTTCCCACTTTTGCTCCCGTGGTGACTCAAACCACCAATCTTGATGGTTGGAGGTGAACGGTCCTTACCAAAAAGCTATCCGCCGTTTGTCGAGAAGCAAATATGTTATTATAATTTAGATGCAATAAGACAATTAGCTTTGGAGCATTTTGGTTTAATATTCAAGTCCAAAGCTTAAACTCAACCAAAAGCAAGTTTCAATAAGCTTGAGCCAATCCAAGTACAAGTTGACAGTTTGTATAAAAGACAGAGAACTTCTGAAAGTGAATCAGGCAGTCCTGTTTCCTTTAATTAGAATCATAACAGTTAGTGTCTATTTTGATATGTGAGTTAGCTTATTCATCTTGTTAGATACTAAAAGGACTTGAGAAGTCCTTTTTGTAGACAAAGTCTCAACTTTAATTAAATTGCAGGCTCTGAAAAATAGAAAGAACCAGCACATTATCCTCCATCAAAAAAAGTTGCAGATTGAGTACTTAAATACAACTTAAATTACAAAAGGATCATTTCTGGTACATCTTGAAACCGTCAGACAGTAAGTTCTTTAGATTCCACTCTTAAGAAACTTCACTTCCCTGAAGCCATGGTTTTCAAAGCCAATTAATAAGTCAGAACTGAAGTTTTTTCCCTTCCAATTTTTGATTTAAAAGGCTAGGTTATTTCTCTTAATACCACTCTATCCCCCCCCCCCCAAGGGAACCCCCCTACCCCAACTTGTAAAAAGATATATAAGACTACTAGGCAGCTCAAGCTTAAAAATTCTAACTCGCCTACCAGTTGATCACCATAACCAATGAAGACAGTAACTAGAATAAGCTAAAGGGGACTGAATTGCATAATAAGTTAGATGAAATTGTTTTTTTGAAATTGATAACATGAAAAAAAACAATTTCATCTAACTTATTATGCAATTCAGTCCCCTTTGGTTTATTCTAGTTACTGTCTTCATTGGTTATGGTGATCAACTGGTAGGCGAGTTAGAGTTTTTAAGCTTGAGTTGTCTAGTAGTCTTATATATCGTTTAACTCTAACCAGGAGTGGCAGTGGGGGAGTGTGGTGCGGGTTTGACCCTTTGCAGAGTGGAACGGGTTTGGAGTTGTGTGGCGGGTTGCTTTTAAGAAAAGAGATTTTTTTGTGGGTTGCGAGGCGGGTGGGGTTCAGCTTTCTTCCTGTCATAAGTTTTAAGTTCGATTACACCATGAATCTTGTACTCAAACTTTTGAATCTGATGCTTATACAATCTCTTTTTGGATCGTCTTTCATTCCTAATTACAACTGTTTTATTATAAAAAAACTTGAAACATGAGTTTTGCATTTAATTAATGATCCAGTTCTACATTAGTCTGTCCAAATGATCTGCTAGTTAAAGTGTTAAACTTAGCCTGGATCTGCTAGTGCAAGTTTGGATTTTTGTGGCACCAAACAATGCAAGGGGTCTGGATTCATTTTGCATTAACATTTTGTTTAAATGATTTTCTTTATCCAATTTTACTATCCACAAAAGGAAAAGTATACAGAGGCTGACTTCTTCATAGCATTTCTCATATGAGAAAAAAAAACTTTGATTTTTACGATTTGGGTCTATTTTAGATTAAACATATGTGTTTTGAAACTTAAAGTGTAGACTTTAAAAACAATTGTT
Organism: Solanum chiquidenum; assembly: GCA_029582725.1. Classification (NCBI taxonomy): domain Eukaryota; kingdom Viridiplantae; phylum Streptophyta; class Magnoliopsida; order Solanales; family Solanaceae; genus Solanum; species Solanum chiquidenum. Next base: position 13,216 of record JAJOOS010023890.1, read on the forward strand.
ATGAAGAAAGTAGGAGAAAACAATTCATGTGGGGTGGGTTGCAAAACAACAAATTTTGCTAGGTGAGGCGAGTTGAAAAACAACAAATTTTGCCAGGTGAGGCGTGTTGAAAAACAACAAATTTTGCTACGCAAGACATGTTGAAAAACAACAAATTTAGCTAAGCGAGGCGGTTTGAAAAACAACAAATTTTGTTAGGCGAGGCGTGTTGAAAAACAACAAATTTTGCTAGGTGGGGCGGGTCGAATTCTTTGCGGGTTTATGCAGGTTTGCCCCCATTTGCCATCCCTAAACAACACACAACCCTCAAAAACTTCTGTGAATTCAAGCTGAATCATGAAGTTAGGAACAAGCAAAACTCCTCCTACTCCAGCCTACCTCAATCTTCCAGAAGTAGGAAAATCTCAAAACCAAGATAACCCCATTTCCTTAATTGACAACAATTGCAGCACAAAAATCTACATTTAACAAGACCAAACAACCCAGTTAACATCTACAAGATCAATCCTTCTCATCAACAAAACTATCACATGAACACTCAAAAACACAACAGCCTATATAAACACACAAAATCAATCAAGACCCTTTTCAGAACAAAGGGGAATTTGATGCTAAACACCCAAAATAACATAAAACTATAATTAAAAAAAATTCAACCTGAAGAAAAAACAACAAATTAGAACAAACCCACAAAACCCTTTTCATAAAAACATCAAATTTCAATGCCAAACACAAAAAACAACAGAAAATTAACCAAAAAAAAAAACTGAAACAAGAACAATTAAAATGAAAAAACAGAACAGAAAGAAGAGAAAAAAAAACATACCCTTTTCAACCAACCATCTGGAGCTGGAAGCTCAATGGACACAACTTCATTCATCTCCACAGAGCTCGACATTTTTCTCTCTTCGTCTTCCTTCCTTCTCCCACCTAACTCAATTTTTCTGAAAATGAAAAAACGCTCTACACAAAAGCAAACTCTCATTTAACTTGTAAACACTTCTTCTCAAGGAAAAAAAACAAAATGATGTAATAAATAATGTTTATCCCTCTCAATCTATTTGTCAAATATTTTTTAATTTTATTTATCTTTTTTTGACTAATAAAAAAAGAACGAGTTTTCTTCTTCCTATTTTAGCATAAATTTATTAATATTGTGTTAGTCTCTTTGAAAAATATAGTGAGTAAATATATTTGGATAATAGTTTAAAATGGTAAATTACTATCTCAAGTAATTAATCATTATTTTCTTAATACGTGAGTCAAGTCTAAATGATGATAAAATAGGAAAAAAACAAAATGATGTAATAAATAATGTTTTTCCGTCCCTATTTACTTGTCAAATTAATTTTATTTTATTTTTTATTTGTCATTTTTTGATAAATCAAGAAAGGACAATTTTTTTTCTTCCTATTTTATCATGAATTTATTAAAGTTGAGTTACTGTCTTTGAAAAATATAGTGAGTAAATATATTTAGATAATAGTTTAAAATGGTAAATTTACTGCACTAATCATTATTTTCGTAATACGTGTGTCAGGTCGAAATTTGACAAGTAAAAAGAGATGGAGGAAGTATGATATTAATATTTATTTTATCTTTAATGAGAACATAAATTAAAAAAAATAGACTTTTTTCTAAAAATTTAATGTTCAGTCAAATTATAGCGTGTAATTTAAACAAAGGGAGTAATAAAATTGAGATGTATTTTTATGAGGGAGAAAAATGATAAATTTGCACAGATATAGAGGTAACCGATGAGAAATTTGAGTTTGGATTTTGGTTTTTTGTGTAAGACGTGTTGAAGTGTATATAACTTGTTTTGATCGAATTTGACTACTTCTGAATGACGGGAAAAAACAATGGGGAGGTTACGAGTTTTTGGAACAGTTCAGGTTGGTGACATAAGGACAAAAGGTTTTTATGTTTGTTACTGTTCAATCTTTTTTCGAGGCTTAGCAGTTCACATATGAATATTTAGATATTTGAAATTGATATAAAGTTTCACTTATACATCTTAATTAAGTTTATATGGGTGTTTAATCATGAAAATAAAAAGAATTTTGTATAAGTTAAATTTTTTCAATTAAAAAATGTATAATAAATGTATATATGATGTATAATATATGTATATCAACTAGTGCATTTCCCATTAAAAGGAAAAAATACAGTTTGACTACTATTTCAATTGAAATTTTATGGCTACCTCCACTTTCAATGTTTCGACTTAAAAGGTCGTTTGTGTGCTTATTCCTTTTGAAATCTTTATTTTTGATCTTAAAGTTATGGTAATCATGTAATAAAGTCCAATAATATCTTTAAAATATGTAATTCATATGAATTCCACTTTTGAAAAGGATGAAAATAAATTTATACATTAAGACTCTTAAAACTTATGAAATAAAAATTATTTTTTCAAGAAATTTGATTATTACATATCAAGTATATTTAGCATTTGCACGCTAATAGTCGAAAATGTGAAAGAATATAGTCGTTCACAATTGAGAATTGACTACATAAATGTGAAATATCTATTGAAATGTAATCCTTTGTAATTCAAGTTGGTGTCACACAAATATAAACCACCTATTGCGATTGAAATTTTTACAATTATGAATTGGGACTCGCAAATATAAATTGTATGTTGGGTCTGGATCCTTTACATTGTGATCTAGGCATAAAAAATAATAACATGTCGGTTGATAATAAAATTAGTAACGATAAAAAATAAATAAATTATATTGATGACAAGTGTGAATAAAGTATAATTTAATTGATTATACGAGGCTTTATAAAAAAATGAGAAAATTATAGGTGATTTGGATTATCTTGGAGTCAAAATTTAAACCTAGAATAATGCCAATATGATATGTGTGTAATGTCATATTATATATCGTATGTATCACACATATATTTTTTTATGGATATACACAAATATATATGATATAAATATAAAGAAAATAAAAGGATATATAATAAGATATATATTGATATACATAAATGGAGTGGTCTTTAATCTCGAGTTTTTATTTTGAAGTTTTTCTCAAATTCGCCTTTAATAAGGTGTATATACATTAATTATACGCATCATACATGCAGTTTTAATATATATATATATATATTACTTACTTCATATTCACTTTTAATATAATATCGTGTAAATTCCTATGGAGGGAGTCATAAAATTAATATGTATTTTGTGGGAAGAAAAAGGAAAAAGTTACGCAATGTAAAGATAACTGATAAGAAATTTGAGTTTAAATTTTAATTTATTTGTTTTGTAACGTGTTGATGTGGATATAACTTGTTTTGATCAAATTTAATTATTTTTGAGTGATGAAAAGAACGTGAGGTGGTTACGAATTTCAAAACATTTCGGGTTGGTGACATAAGGACAATAACGTCCTTTTATGTTTGTTACTGTACAACTTTTTTTCAAGGCTTAACAATTAACATACATGTATATAGATATTTGAAATTGATACGAAGTTTTCACTTAGACATCGTAATTACGTTTAATATTACTAATAATACCTTTTAAATGTTACTTCAAGGATTCATAAAGATTCCACTTCAAAAATGGTGAAAATAATTCGTAGTTTAAGGCACTTAAAACTTATGAAATAGAAGTTTTTTTTTCAAGAAATTTGATCATTAAATATCAAGTATACTTAGCATTTGTAAGCTAATAATCACAAACACGAAACGATATGATCCTTTCTAATTGAGAACATGTCATCAATCAAGTAATTTACATGATTGTTCTAGGAAATCGGATAAGAATTTTTACTTTTTTATTATTCAGTTTATGAATCATCATTAATTATTTTGTGGATTGAATGAGTTATGTGATTTAATTGATTATAAGAGGTTATATACAAAAATGAAAAAATTGTAGGTGAGTTGGATCGGCTTGGAATCAAATTTCAGACCTAGAAAATATCAAGGAAACTTACATAAATATACTATAATAAAAAAATATTACCATTTATAGCAATAACATTTTTTTCCCACTTGATCACTTTTAATACATGTATAATATAATTTTAATACATATTACAAAGAACAATTTATTATTCACGCATAATACAAGTTTTATTGATGGATAATACATTTATCACACATTTTAATATACTTATAATACAATGTGTCAACTTCTTACCAAACAACCACAACATATTTTTAAAAACAATTATAATACATATATATTGCATACTTAATTCACTTTTAATACATATTGCAGATTTAACATACTATTGTTATATATTGCTATAAATGGTACTAAATAAAAAGTATCGCTAAAATCAGTAATTATTTATTAAAAGGCACCCATCCAAGTAATTTTTCCAAATATTATCAATATGATATGTGTATATCATATTGTATATAGTATATATCATACATATTTTTTCATGGATATACACAAATATACATGATAGAAAGGATATAAACGGATAGACAATGAGATATACATTGATGTTATAGAATTTTCACTGCATTATATTATCACATGTATCGAATGGTGCAAATAATAATCATAATTACAAATAAGTTTATCATACTTTTTAAAAACTATAAAAAATAAAAAGTTAAATCTAAATGAAATATAATGAAGGATAATTTTAAAACAAAAATAAATATAAACGGGTGAATTTGGATCTCTTTTTAACCCAAAAATATAATATGACGTACTTTTAAATTGTTTGCAATAGAAGAAGTTAAGTTTGAATTTCTATTTTTGTGCATATTTTTCATATTGCTTCTATTCAAAATACATCATATAAAATGAGTGAAATGATTATTCTAAAACATATAGAGTAGAGAAAAAAATATTTTTAATGAACGTTCAAAAACCCTTTAAAAAATCGAGTCAATCTATGATACTTATTGCTATACGAGCTTTGACTGGAAAGGAACCACAAAATCTTTAAAAATAGCAAGAGCTAAGGGGTTGTTTTTAAATTTCAACAAGATATACAAACGGAATAATACATAGCTACTGAAACTATAGTTATGTTACGTAATTAGACAAACTGTAGCTAAGAAGACCTATTATGTTTCATCTCTTAGCTATTTATGAAATTTTCACTTCATTTATTCACTCAATCCATTTTAACCCGTCCATTTGACACCTTTACCACTAAGTTGTCATGCAATGCCAAATTGTCTTGTTTTTGGACCTAAATAATTTAAATTTAAATGGGCCTTAACTTTTGGGCTTCTTTATCCATTGGATTGTAGATAAAATGATTGTTGCAATATTAGTATAAAATCAAGAAAATTCTTAAATAAACCTTTTAAGTTTTTTCAGACAAAACATTGTTTGAGAAGATGTTATTAATAATAGAGCAACTTTCACATATAGCAAACAAAAAAATCATATTTGTATGTTATAACAAAGTTTGCATAATTGCGCTCCTTAGCAAACATATATAGGTATAATTTGCTATACATATACAATTGAAAGTTATGTCTATTTCGCTATACATATATACAAAAAGAAGCAATTGTATAATTCGTTGGCTCCTCTTCAGATTTGTATAATTTCGTTGGCAGGCCATTTGTATAAATTGTTGTTTGCCTCTCGTTTGTATAAATCGTTGACAAAAATATTTGTATATCAAAAATCGCTCTCTCTTTCGCTTTATACAAACATAAATTATACATTATACAAACATAAATTATACATTATACAAACATAAATTATACATTATA
>JAJOOS010023891.1:0-19454 GCA_029582725.1 Solanum chiquidenum
TTTCTCTAAAAAATAAAATGAAATAAAATGTGTTATTTATTTAGTTATTTTCTCAAAGTTAATCAAATAGTAAGTTATTATTTTTATGCTAAATCAACTTTTTTTCTAAAAATAGTCAAAAATATTTTAGTCGAATCGCAGGTCAACCGCATGTTAGCGGGAACTTCGAATGCTTAAATCCTTCTCGAAGTGTAAATTGAACCCCGAACCCTCTTTTGGTATTTTCGAATGATTTTTTCTGTTTAAATCTTTGAAAATTATAAGTTTTCTTGATTTCTTTAAAAAATTAAGTGGCGACTCTTCTCTAAGTATTTTTCTCAATTTGTTTTATACTTAGAACATTTCAAAAAGTGATTTTTCTAAAGTTTAGTAAAATTACGGCGCAACACTTATTTTTATAAAATAACCCCATTAAATTTTATTTCATGCTTTTTTTTAATGAAAAGTACATGCAAGCAACTAACTACGTTATTTACAAAAATAATAACCAAGCACAACAATATATTCAATTCCAATTTCAATTTTTTTAAATAATATGTAATAGCTCGTGTATGGAATTTAATCTATGATATTATGTGACTTAATTTGGCAGCACAATTTATTTTACCACTTAAACTATATGGGTGTTTAAATATCCTCTCAACATCTTTCAAGTGATTTAAACACCCCTAAGGGATGACGTGGCAGAAAGAGTGAGTGAACTCTCCTAAAAGCGCGTGAAAAAAAGAAGTAAAAAAGACTGAATTTTGCAAAGTCCTACACACGGCCTTTTTTTTTTATTGATCAATACATAACTAATATTTTAAATAGTTTTTCTTGATATATTAACTCTTTAAAAAATATGTAAATTTCTTATTTAGAGGTGAATGAAATTTGTGGTATCCTTTTATAATTTCTTTTAAAAAAATTCTTTTCATTTTTTTATCTTCCTCAATATACCTCTTTCTCCATTGAAACACCTACTCCTTCATCTTCATCCCCACCTCTTTTCACTATTTTCATTTCACTAGTCCTTTAATAATTCGTAAAATTCAATATCAATGTCATTATGTTGATGTCGATTTCACTCTATATTATTGATGTCGATTTTGCAAATGTAAACTTTCTTAAATTTTGAGTGACCCATTTTGATTTCTAGATCCATTCAAACATTTCTCATAGAATTTATATTTTGTTTGGATCAACTTTCTTATGCAATCTTCATTTCTTATCTGAGTTGTCAAGAAAAAATTGGCTTTCAAAAAAAGTTCATTCTCCAAGAGGAAAAGTGGGGAGGATTCGAAGAAGATAATGTGAATATTATATTGAATTTTCTTTTTTAAAGTTATTTAAAAGAATTGTTGAATAGTGAAGAAGAAAAGAAGAAATGGTGACCAACAAGGAAGAAGAAAGAGGGGGGGGGGGGTAGGGTATGTATTTATAAATTAATTAATTGTTGTAATTAATTTTAAAAAGTGTTTGAAAAAAATGGTGAATAAGTAAAAAATGAATAAAAATTAATGATGTGGTGCCTACATGGTTATGATGTGGCGCTTACGTGGCTATGATGTGGTGGGTTAGAGTGGTGTTATAATCTCAGGGTTGAAAAAAAATCACTTCAAAGATGTTAAGGGGGTATTTAAACGCCCGTGTAGTTTAAGGGATCGTTTGGTGTAAATGATAAGTACAAATAGTCCCGAAATTAAATTATAGTACCACTTAATTTGTTGTTTGGTTGGCAAGTCCGGGATAACTTATCCCGGGATTAATAATTAGTACCAGGATAAGTTATCCCTCCCCATGGGTGGTATAGTAATCCCGGGATAACTTATCCCGTGATAAAATAGGTAAATGACAAATATGTCCCTTTTAATCCTTTTTATACACCATTTTTCACATTTATGTATATTCACATTTTTTTAATACCATGTATAATAATATTTACTACTCCTTATTTTTGTGATAATTATACATATTTTTCTATTAAAAAATTACACTATATAAATATAATTTTTATTTATGAATTTATTTGACTAATTCTTATGTTTATGTTATTTTGATTTCTCATAAATTTTCTTCTCTTTAACAAACTTAAGAGGGAAGTTCTATTTTTAAGCTAAATAAGAAAAAAGTTATATTTTTAAATACACACGGTACTTATCACGGAGATACATAAACAAAAATATTTAAGTTAAATAAAATAAAAGTTTTATTTTAAAAAAATGAATAACTAAAGCTCGCAAAGAAAAATTTAAAAAGTTTAAATAAAGTGAAGGGTAATTTTGTAAACAAACAACTTGTTCTTAAAATTTATCAATATATATTATTTTGAATACAACAAACCAAACACTCAATAAAAAATAATCCCAGGACAACTTATCCCATCATAACTAATCCCAACATAACTAATCCCATCATAACTAATCCCATCATAACTCATATTCAAACCAAACGATCCCTAAGTGCTAAAGTAAGTCGTGCTGCCAAGTTTAGGAGTTTCTTTTTCATGTTTTTTCTCTTTATTTTTTGAGATTACTCTTTTGGAGCAGCTTCCTAAATAAGCCTTGCAACAACTTACTCAGATTTGCAATCAAGAAAATGATTTACAAATTGCTTCAAGCAGGCAATTTGTAAATAGTTTAAGCAAACAATTTATAAGCAACTTTCTGAAAAGGCTTACAGTAAATTTCTTAAACTGATAATCAAACAGACAACTTGCAAGCAGTCTCTTTAGAAGCCTTACAATTTCATCAGACTTGCAATCAAGCAAATAACTTATAAGTAGCTCAAACATACATCTTGCAAACAACTCAAACAGACCTTGCTTTAAAAGCTTTATCTCAATTTTCTCAAACTTACAATCAGATAACTTACAAATAACTTAAACAATAGGTTGTAAATAATTCAATCAATCAAATTGCAAGCAACTTCTAATAATCTTGCAACTATTTTCTAAAAAGAGTAACTTTCACATATAACAAACATAAAAATCATATTTGTATGCTATAGCTACAATTTGCATAATTGCGCTCCGTAACAAACATAAATATGTATATTTTGCTATACATATACAAAAGAAAGCAGTTGTATAATTTCGCTATACATATACAAAAGAAAGCAGTTGTATAATTTCGCTATACATATATACAGAAGAAAGCAGTTGTATAATCTGCTTTGGTATACATATACAAAAGCTCAATTGTATAATCTGTATTTGTATAAAGCGAGAAAAAAAGAAAGACAAAAGAAAACTGGGCAGGGGAAGATAATATTTCTATAATCATAAGTGTATAGGACGAAAATATATGCATTTGTATTTGTATATACAATTTTCTCTCGCTTTATACAAACACAAACACAATGTATACATTTGTGTTTGTATAAATGAGAGAGGCAAGTGAGTGAGCGAGATCTGGGAGAGGGGAGAAAGGGGAACGAAAATATATGTATATATACAATTTTCTCTCGCTTTATACAAACACAAACACATTTTATACATTTGCATTTTTGTATAAAATGAGAGAGGCGAGTGAGCGAGCGAGATCTGGGAGAGTGACGAGCGAGATCTGGGAGAGGGGAACGAAAATATATGTATATATACAATTTTCTCTCACTTTATACAAACACAAACACATTTTATACATTTGCGTTTGTATAAAAGCGAGAGAGGTGAGGGAGAGAACGAGAGTGACGAGCGAGATTCACCAGGAGAGAGGCAAAATAGCCGCAGTTTGCTATGATGTACAATTAAATCAAACTATGGTTATATCATTTAATTTAAATTAATAGTTTGCTATTATATACAATTTTTCCTTCTAAAAAGCCTTGCAACAACTTTTTTTCTTCTATTAACAAAATAACTAATTCAATTCATTTATATATCAATTCAAAATTAAATAATATAGCATTCTCATATTATTTATAAAAACTAAACTAATGTATAAGATTATGTCACCTAAACTATAATAACTCTTAAAAAATCAAAATAATACTAACACCTTCCTATATTTCAACGACAATGTACATAATGAGCTTCTTTGACCATTTTGTCCTCTCCTTTCTCACAATCTAAACCAAAATATCCGACAACAAAACCCACCCGGCCCGATCACCATCGAAACCGAAAAATGGCGTTGCTCGGCGACGACGGCCGAGGTTACGAGCTAGCTCTGAAACTGGAGAGTCACGGCGTATGGCGTTCATGGCTCGGCGATTCACTATATACCAATTTCATTCATCTTCTTTCTTCTCCTTCTACTTGGGATTCTTTCATGAGAACAGACGATGCAAAAACTAGGGTTCAAATTCACCTACAGCTTCGTGTTCGTGCTCTCCTGTTTGATAAAGCATCTGTTTCTCTCTTCCTCCGATCCGATAAACCGCCGTCGTCAATTCATACTGCTTCTGTAATTTCGAAGCTCAATCCAAATTGTACGCACTTTCATAAGCATTTGAATTGCATTGTGTGTTTTAATTATTAATTTTTGAGTTTTGTAGGTTAATTGTTTTGCAATTGCAGATTTGCAATTACATGGTGATGATGTGTATTTTACACTTGACAATTGTTCGCAAGATGAGGCTCAACAGCGTGAAGGTGTTTCTGGTACAAGCACTGTGTTATCTAAGGTGAAAAATACTTGCTTTCTTGTGAATTTATTAACTTTAGTAGGTAATGTTCATACAAAAACAACAACAACAATAACATATCCAGTCTTGGGAGGGTAGAGTGCGTAGACGTTACTCCTACCTTAGAGGTAGAGAGGTTTTTTCTGATTGACCTTTGGCTCAAGGGAAAAATAGTCCAAACCAGTCCAGAATAGGAAGTATGTGAAATATAATAGATAGTAACAAAAACAACAATTAGTAACAGAACAGTAGCTACAATAGGAAGTTAGTGGTCATATTAGTTTATTAGATGCTGAAAGAACTATGTAAAGCACGATACGTGGGGGTATGAAACCGCAGCTGGAACAGGATTACTTTTTCTGAAGTTGATGACTTACTGTTAGTATGAATGGTGACTGGAGAATTTTCAATCAGAGAAATTAGTAGTTTTTTGACTCATGAAGGAAGGGAGACAGGAAAAGGGTCGTACTATTGTTGTTAGTTGTTACATGTATCACCTCTCTCTTAAGCCTTAAAAGCTCGCTAGAAGGCGGAGTGTAGATAAATGTTTCATTTTGTATAGTTGGTGTGGGAGAAAATAAGGTGTAGCCGTGGAGATGGCTATTGATCTAAAATCCATGATTTTGTTTGGTTGCTTTTTCTGATTTTGTTAATATTTAGCATGACTCACATTCCTTACATTTTTTCAGGTCCAATCTAAGTCAAATTTTGGTGCTGGATCAAGATATAGCGAATCAGAAGCTGATGCAATGACTCAGAGGTTGAAGCTTGATGATTTACCTGAAACATGGTATAACCAGTTCTTTGAAAAATACAAAGCAAGTAAATCATATAGGTTACAGTTTGGTGACAGTGAAACAGAAAAGCGAACACCTGAACAGATGTCCTTTTATCGTAAAGTTGTTGAGAATCATAAGAGACGGCGTGTAGCTTTTAAAGTAGATCAGAACATTGGTTTTGGCATGTTGGATGATGGATCAAACCTGCAATCAAACTCAATTTTAGATAACGACAACCCATTTTTTCCTGAAACAATATCTGCCATGAATTGTGTTCCTGATAGTGCAGTCCTGCGGACAAGTCAACTGAAAGAGAACCAGAAAGTGGAGTTTAACGGGGTTCTAGATACTTTACCCCAAACAATGACCAAGAGTCCTATTATGATTGAGAGGCTTGGTATTAGACCAGAGTACCTTAGCATGGATCAAGGCAGCAATCAAAATCTTGGAAAGAATGGTGCAGAGAGGAGTAAGAAATGTCTGGGTGAAATGCAAGCACTAAAGTTATCACAAAAGGTGATGGCACGATTGCTGGGAAATGTGGGTTTTGAAGGCTCATCTGAAGTTCCACTAGATGTCTTGACTAAATTCATGAGTTGCCATATTCGTAAATTAGGTTCTACCTTAAAACTCCTTTCTGATAGCTACAGAAAGCAGTGTTCAGCTATGGAACTTCTCAAGATGTTTCTCCATACAGATGGACATAGGTTGGTGTGCACTTCTTCATATGATATTTTCAAATGTTTGATATATTCCTCTTCACTTTGTTATAATCTCTGTTTATGATATTTTCAAATGTTTGATTTGTTCCTCTTCACTGTGTTATAATATCTATTTTTTTTACATGAAGTATGACAAATTGGGTTTTGTCATGCTACAATGCAAGGTTTAACCTCTTAAAAGAATCGGGCTTCAAGTATTAAGGCAAGAAAATCAGGCCTAATTGCGGTAACATATTTGCCAAAGAACATAAAAAATAATGTTGCCTTTTCTTTTAAAAACAATGTTCCTGCTGATTAAACAATAAAAAAAACTTTCCTGGTGATTAGCTGTGCACTTTCATGTATTCACATTTTATGCTCTTTAGATTACGTATTTCTCATGAAGCTGTTGCTTGTTGAAGTATGTGAAATCCGCAATGATTAAGATATCAGAGCAACATCTATTCAGTGATCTTGATAGTTAGGTGAAAGTTGTAATTGTTCTAATAACTTATTCATTGTGGTTTCTATACTAAAGTTTGCCAAGATGGGAAGAATTTCAATGTAGGCTTTACCCACCTCAATTGGGAATTGCTGGTGTTAGAATTATTGCTTAAACTCATCCTTGACTCTTAGGGGTTGTATCTGCATTTGATGTCTGTTGCAAATCCAATCATATACATTATGAAATTATGGTCTCAGTAGTTGACTCTTTCTTCCTCTGTGAAAATGTTAAAGCTCATCCCTTTCCAGGAGACTCTTCTGTGTTTTGTCCGACGTTCGTTTCTGCCGTTCCATTGTGCTTTAAAGTATGAGACCTGAATATGCTTTGGATGAATTTGGAGCTGATACATGAATCACTTGTTATTGAACTTAGCTAAAACGGATGCAATCTATTGAGTTGTTTCATGGATTTTCCTTTTTTGCTCCGTCATTCTAGGAAGTTTTCGTCCATGTGAATGACACAATAGTCATACCAATTATACCTTATATCTAGCAAAATAGACTGTAAAAACGATGGCTTTTGGAAGTTTTGATTTCTCTGCATCTCCCTATATACTTATACATAAATAACTGATAATATTGACATCTCCCTATATACTTATACATAAATAACTGATAATATTGATACTCTCTCTCATCTCCCTATATACTTATACATAAAGAACAATAGTTTATTTCTCCCCTATCCCTTTCAGTATCTAACCCATTTTCCTTGTTTTGGCAGTAATCTTGCGATGTTATCTGCACTTGTGAAGGATAATACTAGGAATGTTGTGCAACAAACTCAGCAACAAGTACATGGATTTCAACAACAGTTGCAACCTCAGCATGCAGCTGCCATTCGACAGTCACAGCAGGTACGCCGATTTGTTGTCAGTGGTATCCATCAAGTCATATTGATGTTGTCATTCTTGCTATTATGCCGTTGACTTCTGCAAATGGCATAAGATTTTGGTAATAGGTATACAATTGTTTGGTTTTCATGTACAATTTTGTATTGGTTAGTGAAAAGCTTTTTCAGGAGATCAATCTTTGCAGTGAGATGCATTATTTCTAAAAAAAATTCTTTTATATGTGGAATTATCATACTGGACAAAATAAGTAGAAAGACTGAAGAAGATGTGCTGAGCCATTTGAATTTTAGGGGTTATTTAGTAGTCAGTACGTGTGACTACATGCGATTGGACTGGGTAGGATATCTCCTTCCACTAGATTGGATTGTATGGAAGGATTATATTTGAGATTATTACTCCTGTCCTATGTTTGGTTGCAGCACTACTTTAGGGATATCTTGTCCCTGGGCTTTGGTCTAGTGGTGGTAAGACCACAATTGTGTGGGTTAGGCACATCTCAAAGGCTCGAACCTTGTCGCAAACAAAAGCCTGGTATTTAAGTGGAGAAGGGTAGATGGACGAGCCAATTATCCACCGAGTTCTGAACCATTTGCCATCGGCTTTCGGGGATATCTCGATTATCAAAATTAATTTAGCGATATTTCGTCACTAGTCCCATCTAGTGATTAATATGATGCTGGGATTAAATTTTAAGTTCCAAAAATACTCTTGGAACAATTTTTACTATTTCTTTTCTCATAATTCACTTTCCATCTCAGGGATCCAATTCCATATATTGAATAGGAAAGCATCACCAATAAAAAAAACTTCCACTTATATTTGACAAACTATAAGAAAAAAAATTGATGCACTACAAAATAAAGAATACAAATGAACTATTAAGAAACTGACACAAAAACTTTGGAAAATTTGAAGAAAATAGAGTTTTAGCATAATGCAAAAAGTAAAAAATATCTAGTGAAACAAGAAATTACATAATATGAAGTGTATGAAAACTAGTTGCAAAAAAGTTGTGCTTGAATTTTCCCAAGAAAACAAAGGAAACTGTAGAAGAGTAAGTGGGTGCTGAAGTTGTGGGAGGATGGGTTACATCTTGTCGCTGATGTTGGAGGAGAAAGGGTCGGGGGTGGTAAGGGAAAGGTTGAACGGTAGGTGATTTGCAATGTTAGGAGAGGGAGGAGATTTTGCAGGCTGATGGAGAGGTGTAGTGAGTGAACAGGAAAAGGGGATTAGGACCGGAAGAGACACGGGGAAAGAAGCTTTTGCTCGAAGCGTTCTGCATGTTAGGGGCATAAGTGTCTTGTTACATCATCATCAACTGGTATTTTTGTAACTAGGGTGGTAAATCAAAGTATTACGATAAAAGGGAATACGACAATGGGGAAAACACGTCAATTAATAAGGGGAGCAGTACAGAGCATCCAGGGAAAAGAAGCATAACACAATGAAATAATACGGTAACCTATGTTGCTTAGACTCTTCTAAAATATTGATAGGTACGTGTTGGATACTCTAGAAATAGTGCATGTTTGGAGGATCCGACATGGGTGTGACAACATTTTTGAAGAGTTCGAGCACCATAGGCGATAACTGAAAATACAATACATGTATGCAACTAATACTACAGACACAAAGCTCCCACCAAGCCTAAATCCACCGAGAAGCGAGTCAAAGTTCAACTACCTACTAACCTTCTACTCTAATTTGTGACCTCCAAACCCTCCTATCATGTCCTCGGTAAGCTGAAGCTGCTCCATGTCTTATCTAGTCACCTCTCCTCAATAGTACTTCGGCCTTCCTCTCCACATACCTACTATATCCAATCTCTCGCACCTCCTTACTGAGACATCTCCTCTTCTCCTCTTCACGTGTCCAAACCATCTCTGTCTCACTTCCCTCGTCTAGCCCACCACTGAGGCCATTCCGTCCTTGTTGGTCTAACAACTTACATTTAAGTTTATGTGGTACCTTGTTATCAAATAAAACTTCGAAAGCGAGCCTCTATTTCATCCACCCCGCACCAAAATACAAAAGTAAATTTATATGTACATATATAGTTGGAACTCTTCCACTTTCTTTTTGTTTTTGTTTAAGCACTACTAGTTTATAGGATAAACCAAAGTAAATAAATAATGGTACAATCAACTATTATGAAATGAAATTTTAAACGATGTTACCAGTTTCAAAAAATTGAAACAAAATTTTAAATGATTATTTATAGACAAAAAACTTGATGTAAAGTAGAACTTCAAGTGTTAAGATTGAGTTTTTTCTGGTTCAAGGTTGGGCATCATCATGGTTCCATTTGGGATTCTGATTCGTGAAGGGTTATGGGCATAATTTGAGTAAACCCATCATCAAAATCACTCTAGCCCAAACCCATTAAAACTTGGCGGATTACATGGGTTTTGGTTGGTTTTGCCACCCCTATTTGTAACAATCATTCCTCCCTTCCCCAAGGACAAGATAGTAGCTTTGATAAATCTATCTGGAGGCCTAATGCTGAGTTGTACAAATCCGGGATAAGAGTTGTACAAAATGCGGGATAAGAGTTGTACAAAATGCGGGATAAGAGTTGTACAAAATGCGGGATAATTTATCTTGACCTTTATTCCATATTCAAAATTTACTTGATAATATTCTGGCTTTTTATTAGATAGTCTACAATTACATCTTGGGTTATGTGCAGATATTAAGAATGCATCCTCAGATGCAGCAGATGATCAATTCTCAAAATCTGACTCCTCAGCAACAGCAGCAGCTGATCAATTCCCAAAATCTGACTCCTCAGCAACAGCAGCAGTTGATCAGTTCCCAAAATTTGACTCCTCAGCAACAGCAGCAGTTGATCAATTCCCAAAATCTGACTCCTCAGCAACAGCAGCAGTTGATCAATTCCCAAAATCTGACTCCTCAGCAACAACAGCAGTTGATCAATTCCCAAAATCTGACTCCTCAGCAACAGCAGCAGTTGATCAATTCCCAAAATCTGACTCCTCAGCAACAGCAGCATCTGGAGAGATTGCGAAGGCGCCAGCTGTTAACACCTCGTCCTGGTATGAGTATGAACATGAACATCGACAAGGACAGGCCCTTAGTCGAAGTCAAGCTTGAACATCCAACTGATTTCCCAATGGACAACAATGCCTTTAATGCAATGACTGCAAGACAGCCGCAGATGCAGCAGTTCCGTCAGCAGCAAATTGCAGCTATGTCATCTCCCTATGCTCAAAACACAAATCAGTTTAGGCCAATGTCTTCTCTTCAAATTCCTCAAGTGCAGTCACCGTAAGTAATATTATATGCAATAGAAGTTGTAGGCGTCTAACTACATCATATGATGTATTATCATACTCCATTTTTTTTACAGGAATATGGGAATGGCCAGGGCTCCCCCTGTAAAAGTAGAAGGATTCCAGGAACTGATGGGTGGAGATGCAACAATGAAGCATGATTCTGAAGAAAATAAGTTAATGTCTCCTCAAAAATAGTATTGTCCCAATGGCTAGTAAGTATTAAATTAGCAGTAGATGGGTTCTTAACAAAGTTGTTTTCTTGTCACTCTTGTGCACTGCTTTTTTTACATTGTTTAGCTAAATTATTTATACACAGAATGATTGCTTAAAGAAAATTTAAGTAGGCATTGTACATTTTTCATCAGGATGGCTGCTGCGATCAGGTGTGTACCATATTCTGTTGTCATTCACCTTTGTTCCATCAGAAATGTGCATATGTATTATTTGTAGAATTTTGTTTCCTAGACTTAGGAAGCCCTGCAATTTTCTTCAGCAAGCCTACTATATTCCGTGCTCATGCACGGAGAGTTTTTCCTGCCGATATGTTGCAACATTGGGCACCTCAAGTTGGCAACATTTAAGCAAATGGATCATCACAATGTCCATGCCTTTTGCTTGTTATATTCACTATAGAGTTGTCTAGAGTGGATCAAGTGGAAAATAGACAAGTAGAATCAGAAAGGAAGAAAAGGAAGGGGATAGATTTTATTTATTTTGTTTTTTGATTACATAGATTTCTAGGAACTATGCCCATTAGACATTTTTCTATGATCTTCCAAAAACTGAATTAGATCTTCTATATACTTATCATGTTGCCTTCTATTCCCAAATATTGAACTGATTTCTTTTGCTTTCTCTCTAATTTTCCTTCCATTTTTTTCAACCATTACCAACTTCACTGAACTGGATACAGAGTCCCTTGTGTATGAACCATCCTCTTCATTTCTTGGTATTTCTATACCAATCTCCTTATCCTCTAGGATTCTTGCATTCAAACCTTGATCAACCAAAAATGGCAACATAATCAACGGGTGACCAAACATTAACCCTTCTATTATCGAGCTCCATCCACAATGAGTCAATAATCCACCAACTGACACGTGACTTAGTATCTTCAACTGAGGTACCCAACTCTTCCATACTATACCTCGACCATGTATTCTCTCCTCAAACCCATCAGGCAGCTCAACGTAATCCATGTTTCCCGAGTAAGATCGCTTCCTCAGAGCCCAGAAGAACGGTACCCCAGACAACTCCAACCCATAGGCCAACTCATTGATTTCACTCTGACCAATAGTCACTTCACTCCCTAACGCTACGTAAACCACTGACCCTTTGGTTTGTTCATCTAGCCATTCTTTGATGCATGTCCAAGTCCCATTGTTGTCACTATTGTCCAATGAAGGTGGCATTAATCCCACTGGAACTATAGGCCTATGGTGAAGATCCTCTAGTAACTTCAACCACTGACCTTCAAACTCACAACAGTGACGTATAATAACTACGTCAACATCCTTTATCGTAGCCCCAGAACGATATATGTCCGACACACCAGACACGTTCTTCTGCATGGCATCGACTACCCACTTAGCTTCATGGTGACGAAAAGCCGCCTTAGTTTCAAACGGTATCCATTTAGGAGTCACCATGAAATCCTCTGGTGTTGGTGGTGGATTACTAGAGCCAGTGAGCATCATGTCTGTAGATCCCCAAAAAGCCAAAAACCAAGCGTTAATAACTCGAAAAAAGCCCCTAGAAATCCTTAACCTAGTTGTGATTGGTGCTAACCAATAAGGTGCAAAATCATGAATAACCCAATCAGGAGAAGTTTTCTCCAAAAAAGTTGTTAATTCAAGTTCCATTCCATCTAAGGCTTTCTTGAGATAGACAATATCTTTAGTGTGAATATCCATAGTTGCTTCTGCATTTTCTGGTAATCCATCAACATGAGGAAGAGGGATTTTCACTAAGGTTATTGATGGGGAATATTCAAGTGGGAGTTTTGGGAGTCTATTAATATTTCTTGGGGTAGAAATGAATGAAATTTTGTGACCTTTTTGAGCTATTAATTTGGAAAGTTCAAGATATGGTATGATATGACCAAAAGCTAGCCAAGGGAACATGACTATATGAAGTTTGTTTTCAACTCCATTAGCCATGGCTTAAGAGCTTAGGATGTTTTTTCTGTGTTTTGTTGATAATAACATAGTCACAACTATATAAAGAGTGTAGACTATGGAGAAAATGATAAAAAATAAATGATCCCTTATGTTTGAGGGTAGGTTCAAAATAGTCCCTTAAGTTATGTATTGAACAATTTCAGTCCTTTTGAGTTTGCCGATGGTCTTTCAGAAACGGTCTCTCTACCTTTACAAGGTTGGGGTAAGGTTCGCAGGGAGTCCACTTGGGAGATTACACTAAGTATGTTGTTGTCGTATGTTTGCTAAAAAGTTAACACTTTAAGTGCCTATTTGGAGCCATGGATAATTTTCACTTTCTTTTTGAATTTTTATTTCGGAAAACTGTTTGAAAAAGTCCAAAAAGTTGTTTTCACAATTTTCACATCAAATTACTCACAAAATTCAGAAAGCACTTTCAATTTATATTTATATATATATATCCAAACACAACTCCAACTTTCAGATATCATTTTTAACTTAAAACGAAATGCTATTTTATTAAAATCTTACAATTTTTATGTTCGAATACCCAAAAGTCTGCTATATATTTAACAAATTATATTTTATTAACTAGATTTGACGAAAATAGTGGAAAAAAGATTTAACTATAAAGACTAACAAAGTCTCATCAAATCCAAAACTGAGGAACACAAACAACCGCACTAAACACTAAAAAAGTATAAAAAATAGTAGAAATTAGACCACCAAAAGATGCATTAGATTTCATAAATAAAAACAAATTTCAAAAATTGTATTTCTAAATGTGAATTCTTGATAATTATCTTTATTTATAGTTCAAGGGTTATTTTAAACCTATCCTCAAGTATAAGAGACTATATTTGTTATTTTCTCGTAGATAATGTATCCTTCAGGGGAATATTATTTATATATTTAAAATAAACCAGTAAGATAAACATTATTGCAGGAAAAAAAATATTAATAATGTGACGGCAGTATCAAACACTAAATCTAATGGAAGTGATTGAAAGGCAATAAAAAGTTTAATTAATTCAATAAAATTATTAAGAGTATCTCAATAGTATGAATTGCTAGATCTAATGACAATGATTAATAGTATTATAAAATATAATTTTGCAATTATAGAGGAAGACTTTCATAATGAAGCGAATAATACACGTTATTAATGTTGAATTAATAATAATGATGTTGTAAGACCTCAAGACGATTATTTTTCTATTTTAATGATCCATTATTTTAATTAACTTGTCCAGCTGTAGATATCACACGTAATATGTTAGTTCTAAATAATTGTTCAAAAAGATTTTCCATGTTTTTTCCTTTTGCTAAAAATACTGTTTTCTCCATATTTACATGTTTTTGTTTCAATTAATATCTAAATTAACATTATCATTTTTTTGTTGTTGACAAATTATAAGAACTTGATGCCACCGCCACGATATGGTGTTGTATATTTGACTGCTCCTCTCTTTTAATTAGAGGTCTCAGGTTTGAATATTGTGTATGAAAAAAAATCTTAGTAGGGAAATGGGGCCTATGCCGGCCGCAACGTGAATCAGATTAGTCAAATTTCAGTGTGGGTATCAAATACTCGATGAGAAAAAATCAACTTGCTATTGACTATCATACTATTACAATCAAGAATTAAGATATATGCTTACATAGTTTTCCAAGGTAATCAATTACAAAGAATTATGATTATCAATAAAGAAATTAACCCCCCACTCAATATCATGTAAGAAAAACGAAAATACTATTAACATATTGAGGTAATTAAAGTGGAAAATTCTCCTAATTCTATATGTATAATATTCACTTAATTGATCATTAATTTTCTTGTGGAGGGCCTTCCAAACGAATGTAGTCATATTGATGGCCATAGAAAGGATTACCACCTTTTATTTGCTTCAAATATATTGTATTTTCTCCCCTTTTTAGTTGTAATCCTTGAATTTGAAAATTGAAAAGCCAATATAATCCATGTATCCCATGTCTAGCTATAGCATTACTCCTTCCAATTGATGGAGTTTCAAAGTGAGGCATTGTTCTAGAGGGGTTGTTGATCCTCCCCTAAAATTGCAAGAAAAAAAAACATGTTAATATTATCCAAGTAATTAAAGAGGTCATTTGCAAAGTAACACAAACGAGGGAGGAGATTACAAGATAGGGAATCGAACTCTCACTAGCATGGTGAAAGTTCAGATAGTCAACCAACTAAACTACTGAGATTCGATAATCTTAGCCGAATTATATTTTTCCATTTGCTTTCAATTATCATTCTTTAATATTTCGTTGCTTTGTATAATCTCCAATCACATAACCATGGCTTGTGCCCAAGACCTTTAGTTAAGTATACGGAAATTGATTGTATAGTACAAATTCCAATTGAGGCTTGGCTATATATATATGTATACCTGTAAATGGGAATAGGTTGCAGAAGCCAGTGCCACCCGTATTGTATAAGTTCCCTTTGGATCAACACTAGGGAGTTTAAATGAAATTTGCCATGTTGTTGGTATATAATTCTTGCTTCTAGTTCTCCTGTAATGTAATATAAGAGTTCAAAAACTTAGAAAATACAAAACATATTAAATTACTTGAGTTAAAAAGTAGTGAGAAATAAGATATCGCTTTATTTTTTTAACTAAAAGTTTGAGCCTTAAAAATGTTATCGCCTTTGATAAGGTGTTTTATCCCCCAAGATGGGACTTTCCGTGTTTTGTGTTTTTTTTGAAAATGGACCTTGGGTGTAATTACTCAACCTCCAACAGATAGTTTAAGATGTGAGGACTGTCCAAAATCATATAAGGAGTCCAAATTAATTTCTTCAACTCATCGATATGTGGGACTCAATGTCCACCCCCTCCATGCTCAAAACTGGACATTTGAAGCCTGAACACATAAAATATGAGTACAACACCGGATAAATAATGAATTGAGATGGACCTTACTCCTCATTTCTAGAGCTTGCTTGCTTTTGCGCTTTTAGTTATTCCCAAAGTCTATTTTCATAACATGGTATAGAAGCTAGATCCATTTCAATTCTTGTTTTACCCTATTTTGGGCGCACTCCCACATCATATTATCTATGCTCTAGTTGGTAGGCCTGGGTGTGCACATGGAAAGTCTATTTTCTTAACATGAGATGATTTCTTCACGGATAATTCTCACCTCATGAATTGACCTTTAAGATTGAATTAGATCAAAAGTTCATTTTGTTATCACGACGTGAATCCGAATGAATCAAAATCAAGTAACTAAAACAAACTAAAAATTTGAAGAAAAGAAAAGGGGAAATATGAAGGATAATACTAATTATAATCACCTGGTTACATGAGCAAAGAACCAATCTTTTTTATAATCACTAACACCAACTTTATACACCAAATCTTTATTTGGATATAAATCAGTGTATCGATCCCACAAACCATATTGCCTATATCTGTTCACATTATAAACAATAATCAAATTCATATCTATATAAAATCAAACTATATACTAAAAATAATAATTAAGCAAATATAAGATAAAAGGGAAACTAACTTTTGTGTAGTATTGTTGAATAATTGATTTGTTAGGGCAGGCAATGGATCAGGCACAAAAAATTCTCCAGCACTCCTATCAGGAATTCCAATTTCCCATAAAGTTGGACCATTTCTTGGAGGATCATAAATTAGGTTACCTAAGTTTATATCACTTCCTGCTTAATTTCGATAAATTTTATACTGTCAGATCACTGAAAAGATAAGTACAAGTACCTTTCTATAGAAAGTGAGATTATAATAACGACATGCACAAACTTTAGAGGGTTGAATTAAGTATGACTCATTTATTAATTTGTTTCGTCTTAACTGACGTATTCAATCCACCTATTTGTCACTGTTATATTAAATCCGTAATTTTAAAGTAAAAAGGAAAAAAAGAAAAGGACCTTGTTTGACAATAATGTCATAGTTGTATTTGTAATCTCCAATAATTCCAGGGACCCAAGAATATAAGTTATAAGTTCCAGGTCTAACACCAGTAATATTGAAGTGTCCAGTCTCATCTGTTTCGGTCCAAAATTGATAACCCTGAGAGGAAACAAGATATTAGAGTCGATAAATTATATATACGTCCTCTAGTTGAATCTTCAGGACTTACTTCAATTTTGAAACGAAGTTAGAGGGATAGAAGGAACCCAAAAATCACAACGTACACAAAATTGACGATTATTCAAATTTTCATCATAGGATGATTATTAAACTATTAATGAAAATCTTATTTCCGCCACTTATTGAATGGGCCTTACTTTAGTCTCATATTGCCATGACCCAACATCTCCAGGAATTGCTAATCCAATATATGCAGATTTTGCATAGACAGGATTTTTGTTTATGTACCTAAAAAAAATTAATTTGTTTTAAACAAACATTAATTAATAATTATTTTTCTCATAATTTTAAACAATATAACCATGGTAATTAAATTAATTAATTAAAGTACCTGTCTCGTACGAATAATTGACCTCTAATTGTACCACGTCCATTAGCATGGGGATAATCAATAGATTCTGGGAAATCATATGGCCATTTTGCAGTTTCTTCTTCCATCTGTATAGTAATAAATTGAATTTAACGCGAGTTTAATTTTTATATACTGACAATAAATAGTTATTTCATATCATCGCTTTAAGTTACCTACATCAACATGTAACTATGCGTATAACACGTCTAATATATATATAGTAACTTGAACCATAGAGTAAAATTAATTAATAACCTAGTTTAACTAGTTAAAATACATCCGAATCGTTTGGTTGGTGGTATGCTATGGAATATATAATGATAATTTATGTGATTATTTTGTTTCACCCAGAGGCGGTGCTAGGTGGGGGTTCATAGATTCGGACGAACCCACTAACTTTTTCGTAGACTCTGTATTTTTATTAAAAAAATTAAATAATTATATATGTATATTAACTTGGGAACCCGCTAACAAAAATTGACAACTTAGTAGTAAGAAAGGGCGACGAAAATGATTTTCACACTAGTGTTGGGGGTTCGAACCACACTATCAACAAAAAATTCTGTCCTAAAATTTAGAACGCTCAAACTCCTAACTCTAACTCCGCCCCTGAATTCATTTTCACCTTTAGTATGAGATAACTTATTTCACCGTTTATACTAAAATGGTGGAATAATATAATCCTGAACTAAATAATACCCATTACCAAACGCAAGATAAAATAATATCCCTGGATGAATGAATTTACCTGTCTTTTAGCATCTTCCCAAAGTGTAGGGTGGTTATCACCAGAATCAGAGTTAAGGTAGAAAAAAACAGGCCCAAAAACTTTTTTCCATGGCTCTCCTTCTTTTATTTTGACTCCCAACTCTGGCCCTGCATAATGTCCACTGAAAAATACCTGTAAAAGAAGATAGAATATTGCTAAAATATTTGAAAATTTCTAACTAAATGAATAGATGCTCACTCAACTACATAAATTTTTATGTTTTTCTCTCGAAATAAGTGTTTTTGACCTCCTAACAACAATGTCAAACAGACTCTAAGTCATGCGAGCTCAACGTTTAGGTAATTAACATATTCAACTTAACATGATCAGTTAAACGAATTATATTTTCATACTAATTTTGACGTATAAAGATGACTTACCGCTAAAGAGGTGGGACCAGCATGAGAAGTGAGATCTAGCTTGGTGGGTCCACCATTACGATCTTCATAACTAGGTGTTATAACCCAAAATCCTACATGTGGAGTATTACAAACCCATCCATGTACTTTTATATCCTTATTCTCAAATGAATATTGGTACTTGTCATCCACCTAATATAAAAAAAATGGTAATTAAACAAAATGTATTAATTAGGGATAGTTTGGTTACCAAAATTAAGAAAATAATTTTCGAATAATAATTATGTTATTATTTTTACCTCTCCCTTAAGTTTAGGATTTGATGGATTTGTTAGTCTAACAGCTTCTCTATAGTCAAGAATTTGCCCATCAGATCGATCTTCATCTGTTGGCATCATCTTTTGAATATCATCTGATATTGCCATATAATGGAACCTAAAAACATTCCAAATTCAACCAAAAACGAAAAATAAAATAAAATGAACTTTGAATATCTCACTTATTATAAATTATGAAAAAAAATCGCAATAATTTACTTAATAGTTGAAATATGACTAGAGGGAGTAATTTTCTAGATTATTTTTCTAAGACTTATTGAAATGCTAATATATAGTCCCGAGTATTATAGTAAAATATGCACATATTTATTATTCTATCATATTTACTAATTCTCCCTATAGTTTGAAATAATTAAATTTTATCTCTCTATTTAATAATTTCATACCAATTTTCAAGTCAGATACATGCGAATTACACTAAATACACACTATATACATGTATAATTCATATGTATCTGGAATACCAGATACGCGAGCGAGATATGAGAGTGACGGACGAGATTTATCTATGTATCCCAGATACATGCATGTGAATCTATATATATATATATATATATATATATATATATATATATATATATATA
>JAJOOS010023892.1:0-22738 GCA_029582725.1 Solanum chiquidenum
TTTATTTCATTTTTGGGCATTAATTCACCATTTTACAGTGATTTTTTTAGATTAGGACTCCAACAATATCATTGTTGTACTTTGTTTGGTGTTCGTTTTTTAAACTATTTTTACTTCTTAATTCTCTATAGTTAGCTATATGATTTTTTATTTTTGTTTTGATCGAATAATTTGTGGCAATTTACAATATTTAGATAATTGGTAATATCCATTTATGAATAAGCAAGAGGGAATATAATCAGTGTTTTGGGAGAATGGGTAAAATAGGGTTAACCGGGTTATTCTAAATGGGGTTGGGTCATTGGGTTAAAATAGGGAATAGGTTTTTTTTTTAAAATTCGGGTCAATTTGGGTCAATTTTGAGGATACCGTCTAATGAGGGGTAAATTTGGTGAAATTAGTAACAGGAGGGGTAAAATTAACTTCATTTTAACGGCGAGGATAAAGTCAAACAATAAACCAAAGTTGAGGGGTATTTTTGACCCTTTACCCTAAAAAATAATGTATGCAGATTGTATTCTTACTTTTGTGGAGGTAGATAGATTGTGACTTGTGAGGCTGATGGCTCTACTGGACTCGGCTCCTCTCCAGTAGTCCATCCCTCCAGTTGGTCTAGTGTGGCTTTGATTGATTGACACGTGTATCTTTATTTATTTAATGGTTAAGATTCATTTTGTTAACTAAATAATATGAACTGTAGCTAGCAGTTCTCTCTCTTCAATCTTTTCCTCTTTGTTGCAGGAATCAACCTTCCTCTCTTTCGAGGATTTCTTCATTAAGGAAATTCAATTGTGCAAATTAAACTACAAAATTCATTTTTTTGGTTCTTTTCTCTCCATTATAAATCGAAGATAACTTTTTACCCTCCTTAAACACTTTAGTAAAAGAAGATAACAAGATTCAAAATATGCATTTGGTTTATGAAATTATACAAATTCAAGTAAGAAGAGTGAATTAAATTCGTCTGATGCTTCTTTAGATGGAAATGATGTTCTAAAGAAGCTTGTTATCTGAATGTGAGATTTGTTGTTTACACAGATATATAATCTGAAAGACAAGTGATTAACATATGTATATTGCCTTCTTTGATTGATTTTCTTACCTATTTATTTAGGTATACTAAATATTGTCCTATGAATTATGGAAGATCAAGTGAAAGAGTTATCTCAAGTGGGTCTGGGGTAGCATATAAAGATGCACCATAAACAAATATTGATCTTGGATTCAAGCCACCTGGTTTGAAATGGAAAGGAAAAGATGCAATGACTGGAAACCAACTTCAACAATTGTCAAAGAAAAAGGTGCAAAGCAAATCCAAGGGAAAGTGGGTTCCATAAGAGTTTAAAGTGTCAGTGATGTGGACAAATGTTGATCTAGGAGGTCTTTGTTTTTGTTTATTTTGATAACTGTTTTGTTAAGGCATACTCCAATTACTGATCATTTTGGGTTATTTTGATGTATGTTTGCATAGACAAATCTTTGGATATTATTTATGAAGCTAGTTGCCCTAGTTTAATGGATATTATGTTATGTTTTATGAAGTATTTTGGTGTTTGTTATGATCGATGTTAGACTGCCTTGATGTTAGGTGCAAAGCATGTATGAAATAGTGCATTTTGTGTGTGAATCATGCTAGTATATTGAAGTAATGTCCTTGTAAGTTGTAAAGTGATGAATATTGAAGCCAATATTGAAAGACAAACTCTTGCCAACTCTAAAATAGTGCATTTCAATGAATTACTTTGATTGCTTACAATAGATATGGGCAGCCACTAACCCATAAAGAAAACTACATTACGAACAAAACGATTCGACATAACTTTTTTCAACCAATCTACATAACATCTACTACATAAAGAACTCTCTATAAATCCAAGATAGTATCACAATGATCAGCTTTCCTCCTAATCTTTTCCTTTTCTTCATCATGTTTTTTTATCCTCTTTTGTAATCTCGAAATAGCAATTCTAGCGTGTTCAGTATAATCAAGTTCACACCACCTAAAAAATTGCATCCAACTTGTTTAAGAAGAACAAATTCACTATCAAAATTGAATCTTGAGAACTAAAATTTAAACAAAAAAAAATGTCTTAAATTGAACCATACCCGACCATCTTCACATCCAAGAAACCAACGACCTGGATTGTTTGCAGACCAAGAAATCTTCATTATAGCTCTTTTTCCACAATGACAAAAAAATAGAAGCCATTTGCACTAAATATGAGCAGAAATCGTTCTAAAGAAAGGGAAAAAATCTTGGTTTGAAAGAGGAGGAATAAAAAATAAGATTTTGATTTGGAAATATAAAGATATATATAAAAGGGATTCATTAAGGGTAGAGTTGTCATTTCAGCCTTTTATTACCGTTGTGGGCCTCGAAAATTACTCCTAACTCGCGCAGAATAAGTGCACATCACGCGTTTTGTCAGGTAAGACTCACGTGTTTATTTATTTAAAGGTTGGATAGTTAAAGTGTATGTTTGTGCACTATGAAAGTTGGAGGTCAAAGTTAAAATTTGAAGCTAAGTTTAGGGTCCAATATATGTATTATGCCTAAAATAAACTATGTTAAGCATGACTATAACCTCTTAGGATAGAGACTATAAGATAGTACAGAAAAGGCTGAGTTTGACAAAACAAAATTGATACATAGGCATCTATTCAACATTCTTGAAACAACTTGGAATTGACAGTATGACCCAACATTACTGCAGAAAAACAATATTTGTTTCATTATCAAGAGCAAACAGTCAGCATTTAAATGCTAGTCTTGAAGTTCTTCTGTTGGATGTGATATATTATTGCAAGAAATGACAAGATCATCATCATCCCCACATTCTCAAATTTTGACAAAAACTGGGAACTTACAGCTCTGTCTTCAGTGTGAAAGTAGACACTGAAAACCGGATCTCTAAGGTAGTCGTAGCCACGAAGAACAAACCTAACAACTGTGAACCCAATGTAGTAAACTTTACTCAGAGGCTTAGTTTTGAACTTACATTCCATGAGACCAATTATTTGAGGAAGCAAAAAGCAATCTTGAATCACACCCCAATACTTGTTTAGTTGAGTAACTAACTCTGTTTCCCCTCCCAACATACTATGACACACATTAAACAGTGCAAAACCGGTCACATGGATCATCGAGGCAAACAGGAGAACCTTTTTATCATTTGGCCTATGATTCAAAGATAAGGACTTTGGAGTGATCTTTCGCGAATCCCATACCTTCTGAAAGAGGTTTAGAGTAAGCACAAAAATGATCAAGAGCAGAAGTTTCATCATGAATTGGAACTGTTTATTAGTCGATTCGGTATGCAATGATCGACTCTGTGGATAAAGATATTCCTTCCATGCAAAAAGAATGGGGGTATCCATGACCAAAGGGACACCATAACCAAGAAGTTGAATACCTAACATAACAGCAGAAATGAGAGGAGTGGCATCTATGTTTCGCTCAACGTAATAGAGTTGACTCAACAAACAAGCTGCAGAAGTTAAAAGAACAAATATACGGAAACAAGCCTCGAAGTTCAGGCGAAACCTGACCTCCTTGGAGTTGTCTCTATATGGAATCAGAACTGTTTTTAAGTTGATTGGACTGAAATAAAACTGATCTTCTGGATTCCGCAGACTAGTAATGGATACACTGGCAGTAGGATTTATCAACCACCTAGTAGTCTTGGAGGAATACTGCACCTTAACTTCAATCAAGCAATCCATAAACTTTTGGCTATGAATTTCCCTGCAGCCTACTGTATGCATCACCCCCCTGGATGCATCATAAAGTCCCTCGAGGAAGACTTTTGCAACATGACTAAAGTACTTCTCAGTAACAGTCAGTTGTGCTGAGACATTTAAAAGTATATTTTGATCATCATAAGCAAGGAAAGATGGAACTTTACCCTCTTCTTGGCAAGTATGCTCCCTTAGAAATGGCCAATGACGTCCGAACAAATGACCTAATGAGAGGACCTCGAGTGAAAGAAATGTTTTGGAGATAGTCTTGTTCCGTATGGCATGTGGAAGAGCTTTAACCTGGAAAGAAAGCTCATCGGATAAAGAAGAAAGGAGTGTTAAGTTTCTATCGTCTTCAATACCTGGAAATCTGTGGATTATTTTCGTAATCAGCATCCCCAAATTGTAACTGTTGTCTTTCTGCATAAAGGCCCTTAACATCTCAATTCTTGTAAACCTGTAGGATAAGTAGGATTTACTGTAATCATGATACGTGTTCCAGATGTCGAGAGGACGGAGTTCCTTTTTAAACCATAAAGGAACATAAGTCTCTTTTATGCTAGAGATGGTTCCAGAAAGAACATTTCGCTGAGTTATTGAAAATGTGCCAGGTAAGTACAAGCAGATTCGTGAATCACATCCATCAGCATCATTCTCTAGGCCAATGCAACCAACCATGCAGAGGTTACCAGTGGAAGAATTCCATATTCCTTCCGCGGATATTGTCATTCCAGAAAGACCAGTTCTTGATCCTGAATAGAACCGATCTTCTGATGGAGAGAGTGCTCTGAAGACAGCAGAAACTTTTGCAGTCTTAGGGGAATTGGTTTCTGGTAAGCAATGCAAATTTGTAATTAAGAGCTTAAACTTGTTGGACATAGCATTCTTGCCTTCAGTGATCTCCCAGTCATGCACAAATGGTCCTAGATTCTTGCAACGCTTCATGTCATGGCACTCTGAAGCCACATCAATGTCAAATGTTTCGGAACCAAATTTTTGAAGAACTTTGCAAAACTGTGACGCTTTGTGGACTCGAATTCTGTTATCAGGAAGTTCATGACATGAATATGGATTGCAAGCTCTAGATACAAGTTGCTCAGATACAAAATGATATTTCGAGTCATAGCTCAGCTGTGATGAAATTTGGACCTTGTCGAAATATTTAGGATCTGACTTCTTATTTAGACTTCTCAACTCACCAAGAATTGCTCTACTAGTCAAAGTGAAGATCTGAGGGTATCGAAGAATAAGCATTATCCTATCATCCTTCACGAATGAATACTGAAAACTTTTCTTGCAATTGTATTTTGAGGACCATTCATAAGGGTCTACAGAACTTTTGGAAAAAGATGACACTGAAGTCCCTAATAAACACATCAGGCGGTCTCCTCCATTGGCTTCCTCAACATAGAGTCCTTCAAAGATGATTGTCAAATCAGAGTAGCCAGGGCTTGTATGGAACCAAGGAGACCATCTTTGTGGCATGTCTGAAAGAGTCCTGTTCCGCGTAATTGCGATGGATAAGATGCCACAGATACCCAATACATCATCTGCTTGCCGGTCAAAATCCATGCCCATTAACCAGAAAGAAGCTAGTTTCAGAGTGGAACCAATATCAGAAAAGTTCTTTGGCATATCACTCTCATCAAATGGCATCAACGGTGCACTGCCAGCCTCTTGCACCCAGTCTCCATTCTGAAAAGAGAGGTCTTTAGCAATACCATATAT
Organism: Solanum chiquidenum; assembly: GCA_029582725.1. Classification (NCBI taxonomy): domain Eukaryota; kingdom Viridiplantae; phylum Streptophyta; class Magnoliopsida; order Solanales; family Solanaceae; genus Solanum; species Solanum chiquidenum. The sequence continues at coordinate 5,467 of JAJOOS010023892.1, forward strand.
TTTATCATTTCCAAGCTTCATTTTAGATGACACTGATAAAACAGGTTTGCACTCTCTTTCAACTTCTGCGAGGCGTTTAAATTTGCAAATGTTTTTGACCTCCTCATGCTCCTCTGAAGGTTCAAAATCTGAAAATGATTGGGCAGAAATCAGCAAAACCATTAAGACAGCCAGAACTAGGAGGAAGCGGAATGAAAGAAGAATCGCCATGTTGAAGAAGGAAATCTTTTTCTTCAGGTGGAAAACAAAAGGATCACAGAAACCATCAATCATTTCTAACTGCCATTTGAATAACTAGTGCTTTGTCTGCAACCAAATAAAGTTGAGACTTGGAATCTGTCTTCATAATTACATTTATTTATGTAATTTTCCTTTGATAATGACATATGAGAACTTTGTGTAGAACCAAGTAAACAATTATTACAAAGTTCCACAGCCTGCAGAGTAAAGAAAAGACAATACCTAAAGCCAAATGAATCAACATCAAGAAAGCAGGCTGTTTTTCAATGTCTTTTGACTCAAGGTTAACAATTCAGAATTCTGGGTGCGAATAAGTAGTATTTTCCAATCAACGTGCCTCGATTTCAACGGCAAAACATAGCAGAACATCACACAAATACACTGCATTGGACCTTGTTAATGACAAAGCGGCACAAACCAACACCACAGTTCACACAAGATTTTTCTTTTATATTCACATCACTTGATGTCATTGCCAATTCTGTACCAGCAAGCAACCCCAAGTATTCCACTAGAAAGGGATTCAACATCCTCACAAACAAGTTAGAGAAAAACTACTGACTCACACCACTCCTCCCACCAAACTTTTCGACAAGTTCAGAAAGCTCGAACCATTCAAATGGATCCTTTTGTTTGTGCAAAGCCAAACTGCATGAGAATGTGTAGTTATTCACAGAATCAAACAATTTTTCTTTAACCTGAACTTTTTTCACCTTTTTTTTTTAAATATTTTGAATTATTAACTACTACTATGTTTCGGAAACAGCCTCTCTGTCTCCACGAGGTAGTGGTATGGTCGTACACTATACCCTCCCCAGACCCCACTTTGTGGGATTTCACTAGGTATGTTGTTGAATTAACTTGATTTTCAGATTGGAATGAAGATGCAAGAGCCAGAGAATATTTTACTCAAGTTTGAAGCAAAAAAAAAAAAAAAAACTTCACTAATCTCATGCACAACCTCCTTGACAAAAGTGTCATGAAACATTCTTGAGTCGGATAAAAGCATTACCAAGAGAACAAAGTTTCTGGAGAAACAACACATGCTTACATTGCCAAAAGAAAGTTGTTCAACGAGAATTCGGAGCGCTACAAAACTGAGAAAAAAATGTAACTACCAGGAAATAAAATAAATATTGGGATGGCAGGTTGGCTAATTTGGTGACATGCCTCTCTTGTATCTAAATTTATTTCTCTCGATTAAAAACAAATTCCTATAACCAACAAAGATTTGACAACATCAGTTCATAGTCGGACTGCAACCAAGATTACCACCTGACGCATCTTCTGTTCGCTTTTTATTCCTTCTGTTCTGCAAGTGATCTTAATAATGATATTACAGGCTCCTTGGGGAGGAGGGTTCTGATGAAGCATTGGTAGAGTCACCTCCAGCGGGATTTAGTGATGACCCACTTGAGAGAGGACCATTTCCATTTTCATTTTGAGACACGACAGGAATCTTCAACGATGCTCTCTCCATTTCCTTCTCAAGATCCTCTTCTTGGCGTAATTGAGTGAACTGTCCATCCAAAGACTTGGCTGCTCCCAACCATGCAAGAACAATTACTAAGAGCACACCGCCAAGGTAGGGTGTCGAGCTGGCAAGTGAACCAAAAGTCAAAATCATGAACTGTTGTATCAAAGCTCCTCCAGACTTTCCCAGTGGATTGCAGACAACATCGATTGCTGCCTTCCCTTTAACCTGATACAGGAAATTACTCCATATTAATTTTCAGAGAAAACAGTCGGCTTGTTAAGTGATACTATGACTTTTCTGGTCATACATAACTAAACAGATATTGTCATGTCAGTAACATACATCACCAAGCATGTATATGTAGCGCTAACATAAAGGCTTCAGCTACACATGTTTGAAATTTCATTTCTTACATGAAGGCATGATTGCACTGATGCGAATATAATTAGCACTCCCAAGAGTTCTTTCTAGAGCACTGATACCATATAAAGTTAAAAGTATATATCAAGTATATCATCATACCTTGGTGTCCTCATCCAAAGGAATGTAGGCCATTTCTTTGCAGGGGTCAAACAAACTATACTTTGCACTCTTACTGAAAATGTTCTGCATTGCACCCACATAGACAGCTGCTAGAAGAGGAGTCATTCCAAACTTCGCAAGAGTAGGTGCTAGAGGGGCACCAAACAAAAGCAGGGAGAAGAAACCAACTCCGGTTAGGAGCAAGACTGTAGGTGTTATCTTGGCTGCTGCTCCCCACCCATACTTGTCAAAAATCCATTGACTTAACAACATCATTGTGAAAGTTGCTATTCCAGTAGCAGTTGAGAAATCACCCATGAATGAGGAGTATTCATTGGGGCTTGGGAACTGCGCATTAGTGATACAGAGAGAAAACGTATGAGATAGCATGTCAAAATGAGAAACAATCTGAATTCCAAACTTATAATGAAAAAAATAGCATTCAGTAATAATTCACCTGAGCTTTGAGCTTCGACTTCCATGTAACTTCAACAAGATTGATACTAATGCCATATGCTACAACCAATGTGGCAAGATCCCTGATATATTTTGAAGAGACCAAGAACTTCAAGCTCTCCATTGTGGTCATGTTAGGTTTTACCTGACAAAAGACATCAGTCAGCTAATGCAGATATGTAAACATGATTCTTTAATTTAAAACTCTAGGTATAAAATCTGAAGAGCACAATTGATAAATAATTTGAAAAGATTTAACCAGAAACAAATCTTCGTTTTAGTAAAAGTGATAGACGAGGGACAAAGAGGTGTGCATCTGCTTCTCAGAAACAAATTAATGTTAGACAGAGCTTTATAAGAAAAACTAAAAGATAAGTAGTTTATTCTACCATCAACTAGTTAATTTGGAAGTAACTGCTGCCTATTGCAAAGCAATGACATATGGTTTAGCGAATTTACCTTCTTCTTCTTGCTACGAGTTGGGAGAGCAACATTTCTATTCACCCACCAGTAAAAGAAACAGATTGCCCCACCCATCATCACAACAATGCTCATCATTCCTTTCAGAGAGATAGCCCAACCATCAACTCCAGGACCTAAAGAGCTTCTCAAGCTAGAAAAATACTTCACTGTGCGACCAGAGAAAATAAGAGCAACATTCGCTCCAAGTCCAAACAAAGGATAGAATCTCTTAGCCTCATCGATAGTCGTAATCTGCAAAAAAATCATCCAAAACAATCACTGGTACGTTCACTAACAGTTTCCCCAGCCAAAGCTCAAGGGTAGTGATTATAGACATATAGATATGTTGATGATCATATTATAACTAGCCAGAACAATTGTTAGAATGGTAAGAACAGCAGGGGAACAGAATGAAAGGTTTACATATTTGTATGACCAACTGCAACTAAGAAAACAGCAGACCAAAATGATGCTGCCAATATTTCAAGACTCAGTGAGCACAACTGCACCACAAACAGAACTCTTTGCTAAGTCATCCACCATTATAGCTTATATTAGAGAATTTCACCCTTATGCTATAAAAGAACACCAAGAAGGCAGACTCTTGTACCACATGAATATCAGACTGGCCCTGCTATAAAGAGATCGTTTTTACCTCGCTAAATTGCAGCAGTAACCATCCAGAAACAAAGAGGTAATGTGCAAATACTAGATAATATCAGAATCTAACTAAATATATTACCACAAGACAAGACTATGCATCCAAAAAATGGTTATTAATGTACAAAATATATTCATGGACACAAAATTACCTGATTAGCAAATCCCCAAAAGAGTACTGAAACCACCACACTTCCCCAAAGCTCAGCCATGACATAGAACAAGCAGAAACTCCAGATCCTCAGAATAGCAATTGGTCCAAGAAATCTTGGACCAAGGGTATTGAGAAGCTTATCAGCAAAAGCTGTAGGGTGAAAGTAATTGCTAAGAGGATACAAAACAAACCCAAACGCCCCAAAGAATGCAATAAAAGGAAGTATAACAGTATAAAAAAGAGCCTCCTTTGACAACACATTAGCCAACTTTGTGTACAAAAGCATGAATCCAATAGCCATAGGCAAATTCACCCAAGTTTTCAAGAAAGGGATAATCTCAGCACTGGATCCTTTAGCTGTTACAACCAACACATCCTTAGTATCCCTAAGGATTGTATAATTAAACAGAATACAAAAGAACATCGCCCCAAGTGGTATAATTTTCTTAAGGGTCACAAGTTCAATCCCCATAAACTTAGGTTGCTCCTTTTCAACAAAAAGTGGCTGTCCATCAGCTGCACCAGCAGCAGCAGCCTCAGCTTTGCATATTGGAAAACACCTCTTCTTTTGACCAAACAACTGAGGCTTTGTGTCAAAGCCTTGAACTTTTTGAAACCCATTTGAAGATAAAGAAACCCCATTAAAAGGATTAGGCTTTAAACTAGTTAAAGAATTGAATCTGTTCCTTAAACCCCCTTGAGGCAATGGGTAAAAAGCCTTGATTTTTGGTTTAGAAGGCAAAGAAAGAAGCCCTCTTGTTTGTAAAACACCTTCCATTTAGACCTCTCTCTGTATCTCTCCCTCTCCCTCTTTCTCTGTAAAGTCCAAGAAAACTCAAAAGATTGGAACTTTAACAGATGAACATAAGAGAAAGAGATGAGAGGGATAAGGTATGGGGAAGAAGAATGATTTTTGTGAGAGAGGTAACCAAAAAATCTGTTCTTTTCTATATATATGAATCAAGAACCAAAAACCCTGAAAAGGGTCAGAAAAGACAAACAAGAAACTAATATAGAATTTACTAAGCTTAATCTGTTTAGCTAATCACTTAAGCCATTGTTTAAGAAAACTAATCTGAAAATCTTTGTGTCAGATTTGCAGTAAGAAGGATAATAAATACCCTAATTTAACACAAGAAAATAGTGTTAAATTATAATAATATAATACTAAGCCGCCCTAAAAGGAACGGATTAGGAGTAAAGAAAGAAGGATCGTAGAAGTATACTACTATATTTACGAGAGATCTCATCATATGAATAAATCTTCAAGGTTTTTTTCTTAAAAGAAATTAATTTCACATAAAATTTAAAAGAGAAACATATATGATTTCAAGAGTATAATAAGTTTTGTGTTTAGATATTCTATGATAGATAATAAAAAAAAAAAAAATTATTGTATTGTTAAAATTTAAGAATAATAATTTATGTTTTCTCTAAAATTAACATTTGATATTTTCTTAATATTTAGAAATTAGAACCTAGAATATTCTTGCCCGTGATCTACCCACAAAGTAATTTTTTCAGTATTTAAGATTGCTATTAGTTAGTAGTAGTATATAAGGGAAAACCTTATTTGATATAAAATCATGTGAATCGGAAAAAATAATTAATTTAATTTGATCTTAAAAAAAGCAAATATTATAGCTAATTTGTCTTTTAATTAATTAAAACATTTAATCGAGATATAGTCAGAATAAACATTGACTCTGTAATATCAATTTAGATGCAAACATAATTAAACATATTTTAGTAGGATGAGAACTTCTTTTATATATATATATATATATATATAGATGCTAATAAGTAATATGAACATAGATGCTAATAAGTAATATCAATTTAGATACAAACACTATTAGACATATTATGAAAACTTCTTCTATGAAAAAATAGATGCTAATATTTGTTCTAATTAATCAAAATATTTTTAAATCTCTACATATAAACACTAATTCTGCGATATTATTTTAGGTGCACATATATTAGACATATTTAGATAGTATAATCAATTCTTGCATGATACTTTTTCCCCTTACTTTTAATTGTCATGGTTTTCTTTGTTAGACCAAATAATAAGAATTTTGACTAACATTTTATGATATATATTTTCATCATATTGATATGCAAAAAATTGCAGTCTATAGTACTTTTCGTATAGTTTTTGACTATAAATTTTTTGTTTAAAATATTGAATTAGTGTAATCTAATTTAACTTTGAAAATTAGTTAAATTGATTTTCGAAAAAACACAATATAATAATTAAAAATGTACGGATGGAGTAATAAATTTTGATATAAATATTGACATTATGATACTGATTAGATGCAAAAGTATCATATTGCAACTTTCAGGTTGTGCTTTTCCATGATTCTTTCTTTTATTGTTAAATTGTTATAAGTAGTTGTGATAGATTATTATGCTCATATATAATGTAGCTTTCTTTTATATATATATATATATATATATATATATATATTAATTAACAGGATACATGTATGCAAATCGTGTACAATTGACTAGTGTTTATATCACTTTAAACTCATTAAGATAAATGTTAATTGAACTTTTTGTCTTTTATTAAAAGATTTTATAATATAATAAATTATTATTTACTATTTTCCTCAAATTATTATTTTATTATATTTATAATAAGGAATCCTAAAATATATGATAAAAAATATATTTAAAAAATTAAAGAGTCCTAACATATATACTAAGAGGAAAATATATTTTAAATAAGATATATCACAAAGGATAAAAACAAAATAAAATCAAGTTATGAAAAATTAAGAATTTTGCCATCATCACTTGGCCTAAAATTTGGCATTTTAAAAAGCCCACATCAAGTTATGAAAAATAGACTTTTTTAGGAATTTTGTGACGGCAGTATAACGTGGTAAATAAAATAACTAAAAATATTAAAGAAAAAGATTCACATTTCTTACATAATTTTTTAACCTTCATACGATTCTTTTCTTATCATTTAAATAGATGACATTTATTTTAAATCAATTGCTATTTTTAAATTATTTTGTTCTTTGTATACTTCCTCCGTCCTATATTAGATGAGTATCAACTTGAATTATTTTTTTATTAAAACCAAAAACAAACTAAATATGGTCTATTTTAAAATTTTAAACCAAATCCAAGAAAATAAAATTTTAATTTAATTTTTTATTTAAATTAATTTTTCATCAAATCATAATAGTGTCCACCTACCCCTACCCACCTCCGCTTTAAAATGAATATCTTGACCGAATAGTTAATAGTGGAAGAGCTCTAACAGTAGGCCACATTGGACTATAAGTATTAAGGAAAATGTTTCTCTTATAAGAAGTTATATTATTTATATTTTTTTTATTATCACACATATCAGCTGAACCCAAGTTAAAATATATATATATATTTATATATTATACCCTTTTAATATTATGAATTAAACATCTATTAAGAAATAAGTATACATTAAATAACATACACGATTTATTAGTTTTTATATCAAAAAATAGTGTAAATAATCTCTGAATTAACTTATCTTCCACCCAAACCACCCCAAAATAAAATCATTTTTCGTCCAAATAAACTAATTTAAGTTGGTGAGACACATCACTTTCGACCACTATAGATTCTTATGAAGTGAAGGAAAAGAAAAAGAGAAAAGGTCATGTGAACAAACAAACAATATATATATATATATATATATATAATATATATATATATATATATACACAAAATTTAAAATATCATAATCTCTTGAATTTTCTGTCATTTAAAAAAGTTTCAAGAATTTCCTCTTGAATGCATCTCTATTTCCTCTAGGATACATCATTATCCCTTCGGATATATCCCTATCTAATATAGGATACATCATTATCCCTACGGATACATCCCTATCTAATATAGGATACATCATTATCCCTTCGGATACATCCCTATCTAATATAGGATACATCATTGGCGTACGCGGAATTTTTTGTAAGTGGTGTCGATATTTAAAAATAAATAAATAATAAATAATTGATATAAAAATATTAAATTAATAAAAATTAATTAAAAATATACTTATAAAATATAAATCAAGTAAACTACTACAACTCTGCTCGACGAGTTTTCATATTTTGAAATGTATTCATAATAGCCTCATTGGAGATAGTACTAAAAATTTCTTTCTCTTTATAAGGCACCAAACAACCACTCAAAATCTCATCATCCATTCGATTTCGTAAATCAGTCTTAATCAACTTCATCGCTGAGAAAGCTCTTTCAACTGTAGCAGTAGCCACCGGCAAAAGTAAAGCAAATTTAACTAGTCGAAACACAAGAGGATAAGTTCTATGCTTCTTCGTCTATACGAGTATCTTGGAAAGATTAGAAAGTCTCTTAAGACCGAAGAACCTTTTATCATGATCTCTAACATCAACAGTGTAATTTTCAAGTTGAAAGTGAAGGTCAACTATAGAGTATTTATGAAAATCATCAGGGTTCAAGGAAGCAATTCCCAAAAGCAAATCAGTTGTCACCTCATCAAAGCGATTATTGAGTTCTTGACGTTGCAAATCAATAATTTTATAAAATACTTCAACTTGATAGTGATGTAAAATAGTATACTCAGAAATTCTACGACGTGATCTTCCACGGATAACATAAAACTCATCAAATTTAGGTATCAAAATATCATATTTGATACAAAACTTAGATACCTCATTCATAAGTGAATCCCAACCTTCATCTCGTAGTTGTTGCAATCGATTCTTTGCCACTCCAACGAGTAACATGGCATTTGCAATGTCTTGTTCTTTCTTTTGAAAAGCAGCATTTAGATCATTTGTAATTGCTAAAACAATGTACATGAAATGCAACATGAAGACAACATCAAATGTTAAACACGTTATAAGATATCCTTTTGCCCTACATTTCTCTTCAAAATGAGCATTAACAGCAATAGCATCAAGTACATCAATGATAGGATCAAACATGAGGATAAAATTGTTAAAAGATTTATAATGAGATCCCCATCGAGTATCACCTGCTCTAGCAAGACATAATTCTTGATTCAAGCCCTTACTAGTTTCAAGTTCACCTTTACGTAATGCCTTTTCAATTACTTTTGCTTGAGCTTCGCGAAGTTTATCTCTACGCTTGAAAGAAGCTCCCACCATATTTAGTATATCAGAAACCAATAATAAAAGTTCTTGCACTTCATCACATCTTCTAGAAACCACAACAAGAGTTAATTGAAGTTGATGAGCAAAACAATGAATAGAATGAGCACCTTTACTTTCTTGTTGCATCAATTTTTTTAGCCCATTTATATCACCTTGCATATTACTTGTTTCATCATAACATTGTCCACGTATATAAGATTGACTTAAAGAATGTTGAGTAAGTAAACCAATAATTTCATTCTTTAAAGACAAAGCATTAGTATCACGAACATGAACAATACCAAGAAATCGCTCCATCACACTTTCTCTTCTATCAACATATCGTAAGACAATATCCATTTGCTCCTTTCATGAAATATCACGAGATTCATCAACTAAGATGGAAAAGTGATCATCATTTAAATCCTCAATTATACACTTAATTGTTTCAATCTTACATGCATTGATAGTATCTTTTTGAATACGTGGAGAAGTTAGTTGATTATTCTTTGGAGATTTTTTAAATGCATTATCAATATTATCACATAGCTCCGCATACCAAGTAAGGAGCTCAATATAATTACCTCTATTAGAAGAGGATACATCTTCACGATGGCCCAAAATGACAATCCTTGCTTCAAAAGATATCTTATCACATTAATTGCAGCTTCCAAATGAGTACGATATTTTAACTTTTGCTGATCAGATTGTTTAGCAAATGCACTTTGAATGGATTGCTTTTGTCTCAATAAATCTTCACAGTTTCGTCTTGATTGATTATGAACACTGTTTGGCTTACCAATATGCACATTAAGGTTGCGCTTCTTATTCCAACTTGTAAACTCTATGGTTGAAAATACATTGAATCCTCCTTGATTATTGCTTTCATCTTGAAACAAATAACAATAGAGACAAAATGTTGCATCTTTTGTTACACTATACTCCAATCAATCATATTCACGAAATCATTCAACATTAAAAACGACGCAAGTCACCATAAAACTTTGACTGAGGAAATTGATGATTTTTTGGTTGAAAAGGACCATTTTGAAGATACATTCTTCTTACTGCATCACGCTCATTTGGATGACACTTTCGAATTGGTAATCTTTCTCCGGGATCAAATTTCAGGAAGTTAAATCAACTCTTTCACTTTGTCGACCTTGTTCCTCATTACCGTTTTCTTCTTCTAAGTTAAAGAATTTTGAGGTGTTGAACTTGATTTTGAAAGATTGCAAGATACTTTTTAATAATATATCTCCATTGAATTGGTCTGAATTACAAATTTAAATAAATTATATAACTCTAAACAATTTCAAGAAATTAAATCTATAAAAGTTGATATTTCAAGAAATTTCAATGAAAACTAAAAAGATGGGAGATAAAGAGAAAAGAGAACTTACAATTAAAGAAAAAATGACAGTTAGCATCAAGCTATCAACGCAAACCGCAACATCACCTAAATTTAAAGATTTCTTTTCAACTTAGATTTTACTTTATAACTTATTATTGTATCCAATTCTGATTTGAATAAGTAATAAAATTTCTATAGTAGGTTATATGCAGTATTCTAGTTTAACTGGGTTGTTTAGCCTAATTTGAGTAGGAATAGGGAGGTTGGAATCCTTCTTAAACTTTTCTCTTTTTCTCTGAAAAAACGCTCAAAAATTAAAAGCAAAAACGCACCTACTGAGATTCGAACTCGGGTATGTTGAGTGACATGACAGATTCGTTCGCAGTGTGAACCAACGAGCCAAGGCGCTTCCTTGTTCAAGGAGTGTCATTTATAATATTTACAATTCTGTTTTTATTTTTTCAGAATTTTATATATATATATATATATATATAATTACTAAAAAAAATCAACGAAGCCGTCGGCTGACCCCCTTGATATAAGGTGGGTCCGCTCCTGAGATGCATCCCTATCTCATCTCGGATACATCTTCTCATTAAGTAATGTATCATTTGCAATTTATGGGACAACCAAAAAATATATCCGAAAGCAATGAAAAATTCGAAATTTTTGTAATCACAGAAACTTTTGGGATAAGATGTAATTAGCCTTTAAATATATGAGATTTCTATACTTAATGTCAAAAAGTTAAATTCTAGAGTCATAGTTAATTATCAAATTGCCCCTCCCAGTAGATATTTAATTAAATATCAAAGTGCCCTTCTTGAGTAGATATTTTTTCTATAGTGACTTGTTCATTTGGACACTAAGTTTTGGCATATGAATAGGCGGCATACTATAGGGTAAACATGGAACACGAAGCAACACTTTCCGCCTTTAAATGAAGATAAAATTATTTTGTTTTTTAAAACTTGTGTGAACCTTTTCTATTTTTTCAAAAAAAAAAAAAGAAGAAGCTATTTTTCTTTAATATCATGAGATATTTTATGAATCTAGTAGATCACGATATTTTTGTGGATAACATGTGGAAAGCTAATAAGTTTTATTGTATTATTCATCTTGAATATAAATGGATTAAAATTTTAGACAATGTGAGGTTTGAGACAAAAAAAAAGAAGAAGTAAATATTATATATATATTTTTTCTCACATTCATATATATGGGATTTGATCCAAAAGGTTGAGTTACCATTAATGATTAATTGGCAGTAATTGTTGTAAAACAAGAATTGAAGAAGTTGAATAGGAGAAAGAAGGAAGAATCAGAGATTGAGTATGAGAGAATAGAATCTCAGAAAATCATACTCCCTCCGTTTCATAAAGAATGATCTAGTTTGACTTGGCACGGAGTTTAAGAAAATAAAGAAGACTTTTGAATCTTGTAGTCTTAAATTAAAGTTATGTCAAATGTACAAAATTGCCCTTTAATCTTGTGGCCTTAAACATGTCACGTGAAAAGTTGAAATTAGAATGTTACTAAAAAAAGAAAGAGGTCATTCTTTTTGAAACAGACTTAAAAAGGAAAGGAGATCATTCTTTTTTAAATGGAGGGAGTATATTTATATAAAAGAGAACCCTAGGCCCGCCTACGTGGCGCCACCACAAACCAGGATTCTCTTTTAATTTATTTTATTTCCAAAACTAGCCTTCCTCTTTCATGAGAAGTTGTGACTTTTATGAACAGTTGTGACTTTTATGAAAAGTTGCGATTTTTATGAAAAATTGTGACTTTTATGAAAAATTGTGACTTTTATGAAAGTTTGTGACCTTTCCAAAGGGTTGTAACTTTTCTAAAGAGTTGTGACATTTTTGATAAGGCACAATAAACCTTTGTTTTCTATAAATAGAGAAATTTCCTCTCATTTTAAAACAACGAAAATTCTGATTATCTTCTTCTTCTTCTGGACAAGTAAATATTTGTTGTACTTTGCTCCTAAAATGAAAAGTTATGACTTTTATGAAAAGTTGCGACTTTAATGAAGAGTTTCGACTTTTATGAAAATATGTGACTTTTATGAAAGGTTGTGACATTTTTGAAGGGTTGCAACTTTTCCAAATAGTTGTAACATTTCCGATAAGACACAGTAAACATTTGTTCACACTATCATTTGTTGTCTATAAATAGAGAGATTTCATCTCCTTTTAAAACAACGAAAATTCTCAACTTCTTCTTCTTCTTCTTCTTCTTCTTCTTCTTCTTCTTCTTCATCAACACAATTAAATATTCATGTATTTTGCTCATGTTGAGTGACTCACTTACACCATTGCTTACGTTACAGATCCTGGTATGTATTTTTACAGTAATTAATTTATGCTTATGTTATTAAGGATAAATGATAAGATCTTATCATTTTTATTTTCCGTTATATTATTAATATAATGTTCAGTACTACGTAATCTTGTATGTAAGATAATATGGTGTTTTAGTTTTAATGACTGATAGATTTTAAGTATTATTTTATAAATTTCATGATATTAAATTTCCTCGCGAGGCGCTGATAATTTTACTAGTTATTTATATTTTCTCGTGTCCTTGATGTGTACAATGCACTGTCATTTATATAGAAGATAATAAAATATAGTTACCAACTAATTAACTAACTTATTGAACATTAACAAGTTAATCATTGTTTTAGCTAATCTAACAAAATAGAGTAAGTTCATTGATATTTTTTTTTTTGTGATAGGGATGAACAAGCTAAGGAAGAACAACATTACTGCCTAGATGGACTGTCATGTGAGCTTCGAGGGCAAAGATAATGTTTCAAGGACATTGGCGGTCCAAAACATAGACGACAAGGGTAATTTTGATCCCAAAAATAAATAAAAGATATATATGAGTTATTTCGAATAGTTCAAAGATAATTTTGACCCTTTTCCAAAATAAATGGTCTAAACTTTCTAAGAGTCGCAGCTTAATTGTAACTGGATATTATGATTCAAATTAATTAAGGTATCAACAAGGCACTTTATATCATATTGTTCCACTGGCTTTACAGAATAAGGCTGTTTTCTTTCTGTACAAAAATATAATCGCTTTTTTAATTCTTTTTCTAATTAAGATTATTTTATCTCTATAAATTAGCTCTGATCTTGAGCAAATGAATAATAATATTGCCAAAAAAATTCCTTTTTAAGTGAAAATGATTCTATTCTTTGAAGAGTATTGATAATAAAAAACACTAGTCTATTATATTTCATTATTAATTACCTATTGAGAAAATGCTTAAATATGTCATCATTTTTTGAGAAAAAGTCTCATCTATGTCATTCGTTAAAAGTTTGATTCATTTATGTCATTCTTCTTTGAGAAAAAGCTTTATCTATGCCGTTATTTGTTAACTAAACTGACATAAATAAGCCAAACTTTTTACAGATAACATAGAAAAGCCTTTTTTCAATGTTTGATGGCATATTTGAGTCTTTTCTCTTCAAAATGAATAATTTAATTTATAAGGTGGTTGAATCATAATTGACCATGTGTAAGAAATGATTTTACACAATTGAAACTATTTTCAGTTAACAGATAATGACATGAATAAATATTTTCTCACACAAAAATAATATAAATGAGCCAAACATTTAACAAATAATATAAACGAAGATTTTAAAAAAAATGTTATATACCAAAAAGAAGAGACCTCCAATGGTGAGAACCATTTGCATTTCCAATCCGTGTATCTTGCATGTTCATGATTTGGTAAAATTGATTGGTGATTTGAAGTGGTGGGCCTTTTGTTTGGTTTTTTGTTTTTGGAAAGAGGTAGTGATAAGTGGGGTGTTAAAATCACCCTATAAAATCATAATCTGTCTAATTTGTTTAAGTTTGGATGGGTTGATAATTCATTTAATTTATTAGTTGGACTCATTTTGATTCGATTAGTTTATATCATTTTAAAATTGGATTGATAGACGGTCTAGATTGACCCATGAGAATTTCGTTCAAATATTTTTAAAAGACATTTTTTTATTTGATGTGTTTTTTATAGTCGTATACAATAAAATCTCAATAAATTAATTTAGGTGGGACCATGAAATATTATTATTTTATAGAAGTATTATTTAATTGATAAATTAATATTAATTAATTAAAAGAGTGTTTTGAGATTCATGTTCAAAGGTCTAGAGTTACGAATAAATTATAGATATCATTTGAAAAAACAATGTTGAAGATAATAGAATACATTTGGAATCAGTTACGCGTAAGGGAACACTTATCACATCTCAAACTCTTTGCAATTTTATGGTGAGCATTCAAAAAGAAAACACCAAAACTTTAGGATGCAATAAGAAAAGTTAGGGATAAGCTTCAACTAGATTTAGATTTAATTTTAACAAAAAAGCCAAAACAATAGAATCATATTTCACTAATTAAATTGTCTTAGATATATTTGTAATTTTAAAGAATTATTAATTTATGATATTAATGAGACCATATATTTATATAGGGATCTTCTGAAAATATATTATTGGGTTCAGTTTCATAATGTTATTACCGGACTCCATTTATTATCTTATTATCTTATCGAAATGAGTAATTTTTTCCATTGGCCCAAGTTCAGACTGGAAGAAAATATTATCTTAGAGATTATTAATTTACTGAATATTAATTTAATAAGTTTTACTGTATAAGGGGGAAGTTTTATTAGGTATTCAAACAAATTAATAAAAGTTAAACTGATTGGATTATGATCCAACCTTTAGCTCATTTAGCTCAAATAACATTTAATCGAGACAATAATTTTCCTATTTATTAGTTTAATCTATTTTCATATTCTCAAATTTAATTCAACCCACATATTTAAGTAATGACCAAACATGAATAAAAGAAATAGACATGCTTATTACTTATTCCATCCCAAATTCAGTAGGTTGAACTTATTTCAAAATATTTAATGTTTCAAATAAACAAAAAATATATATTAATTTAGCAGATAGACTAATATGATTAGAATTATTGAATATATTTCTTAAAAGGGTCCATATATGAACGGCCTGTAATAAATTACTATGTTTTGAATAAGCAATTGATTTGTCTCAATTTTGTTTTATTACTAGCATAATTGTGTGTAAGAGTTCACATGCTTAGACTAGACACTAGAATAATGCATATTTTCAAGTTGACGGTCCTTATGGCTCAACATATTTCGAGGGTTCCACAGTTTTTTGTTAGTTTATGTATTATTCTTATTTTGATTTTTTTGTCGGTGTTTGATATTCATATTGAAATTTGATTAAAATTAAATTTACGCAGAAAAGTTTCACATTGAAAGTAAAACGCTTTATAACAAAGGCGACTCTATACCAGGAGGACTCAAACCCAAAACCTTTGATTAATGATGGAGAAGTATTCACGACTCTACCACAATCCGTATTGATGTTTTCACTTGATATCTGATACTCGTTTAAAGACGATTTCGAAATTTAATCGAACTCCCATACGAAAGATAAGCTAGCTAAAATTAACTGGATTTCTTCACTATAGTAGGATCAAGCAATTGCTTATTATTGATATCCTAATGTGAATATAGAATGGATGCGCATTTTTCGAAATCTAATAACTTTTCCGCAAATTTTGTATTATTAAAACTAAATAAAAATAATAATTAAAAAATCTTATTATTATTATTATTTATTTATTTTTAAATATTTATACAAAATTTGTGAAAAAGTTACTAATAAATTTTCAAAAATCCGCATTTATTCTAGATCCGTTCTCTACTCACATTAGGATTTCAATTAATTAGTGCCACATAAGGCCATCTAAAGGAGAAGCGCTCGCTTTGTAAGAAAACTTTATACTAATTGTATCTATAAAATTTCTTAGTATACTTAAAATATTGTATTTAATTTGCCGACAAATATTTGTCGCATCCATAAGTACTTTTCAATTAAAATTCTGTGGAAAAATATAAAAGATGAGGAAATATTGAAAAAAATTCTTACTATATTTCATGTCTCAAATATGATATTACAACAACAATATTATGAAAAGAGATTTAGAACGTGTTATAATTTAATTTCATACTTTTTTTTAGCTGAGCAATATCTACTAAAAAATTATGAAGCTCGTCTAGTTAGAACTGCTCTATTATCGAAATCAAATATTGTAGAAGCACATAATCATTTGAAATAACACAAAATAATAATTGAAGTCATAATAATATGCGTAAACATGATAAAGGATAAGAGACAATATAATAATCCTCGTGGTAATAATCATCACCATCAAAGGGAGAATGAGAAAAGTTCTCAAAATAATTGTCATTATTGTGGCATAAAAAAATTATTAAAAAATGAATACCAAACATCTGAGCATTTATCAAGCTTTATTAGAATTAATTCAAAAAAATAAAAATAAAGGTGATTTCTCTTCTTCTAATACTCGGATGGTGTCATACTTGACTTTTTAAAATTAATGCTAAGACATGATGATAATATTCTAGTAAATTTGATTTTAGAAGATGATAATTTTGATGACGTCTATGATATTATTCATTTAGAAGTTAAAAACTTTTAAATAATTTTCATTTTCGCATACTTTCTTAAAATTTTAGAGGTCATCATCTTTATAGATAATAGAAATATTAATTAATATTAATAAATATATATTTATTGTAATGTCATTTAATTATGATATATATGATTAAAATTGAGCAGAGCAGGGCAGGGCAGGTTGAGCTTAACCCGTAATTTTTTTTAATCCACCCCACATAATATAATACATATATTTGTTTCATCGCA